>JH430236.1:14861-85624 GCA_000239455.1 Strigamia maritima
TTTATTGTTTATTTATTATTTTATGTTTATTCCAGTTTGATGACAAAGAAATCAGTCTGACAGCTTCCGACTTTGCCAAGATTGTACTATCCCAACACAGCGTTTACTGGAGTGTCAACAAGCTGAAACACAGTCAGCTAGAGGATCAACTAAGAAAACCACAAGCAGAATTGTTAGAACTATATTCATACAATAGGAAATGTACATGTCCCCTATTATGACTGGACACATGACTGCCGCTCCAATATGTGTAATAAAATTGTGCGTCTAATAAAATTATATTTGAACTTATAAAAAATTATGGATTTTACCTGTACTAATAAAAAGGGACATTGGGGACAAAGGGACAAAGAGCATTGTCCAAAGAACTCTAATTTTAGAACTTTGGATGATCAAATCCCTAAGCAACTAATTAACAACGGACTGGTATGCTTATAACAAGATGACGACATCTGGACATCATACGATATTAGAATATCTTCACTCTTCTTCTGAAGTTTGTGCCAGCCACATCTACAGCGAAGCGACCTTTTTGGAATACCAACTCAACGGTGTGCCAAATCTCCTTGTGCAGACGCATTACTTTTCTATAGAACATCCTACATTTGATGATGTTTCGAGACCCATCAACCAATAATGCGCAGGGTAGCGGAGACAGACCACCACAACCACCCCGAGTGTCGGAAACCCTTTATTGAGATACTAGACTCAACTGGGGTCAGCCAGCGAAGAAAGAGTCGTTGGGAGGTGAGGTCGCCTGGCGACCGGCCTTACGCGAGATGGTGGTTACTAACGCCATCCCCAACTGTAAGAAGAGGTGGGCATGATGTGATGCAGGTGCACATGATGATCGGTCACCCCAACGGGAAGCGGGTCATCTTCGTGTTTGATAAATAACAGAGGCAAAAATTTGGCCAATACTACGACCCGACTTGGTTGGCTGGACTTGGGACATAAAAAATGTCATACAGAGGGCACTGATACAGGAAGAGGAGGGAGGGAGAAACAGCAAGTACCTTCTTAAATTCATAACGGCAACCTTACAATTTTAAATTCATATAATTTATAAATCACAAGGACAGAACATGGCCAGACGATGCAGGTTCCCTGGCCCCACAAAATTAGTTTCACTTTCTTGAAAATTTTGCCTATCAATTGAACTCAACTTGAGCCAAAAATTCCACATGAAAGTTTAATGCAATTTAACAGCATCAACACTCCAACATGCCGATAATAGAAAATAAAGGAAATTTAGATCTAATGAGACTTGAGGCAATGGCGATACAAAATCAAGAAATCATGAGGTCACGAAGAAACCATTGGAAAATATTGTATGTCAACTGAAAAAGATCGGACTATTAAATTAGGCTTAGGACAGCCTTCATCAAGTGGTGGAAAAACAAACATCAATAAGCAGTGTGTGCGTGTGCTCGCCGATTTTCAAGTTAGCGACGATTTAGTGCCTTTTTTCGAGATTTTTCGTGTTTTATCGAAAAATTTGTGCTTCAGTGCGAGTGAAAACTTAGCTTTGACTGCAGTGACTTATTTGTGCGACTTAAAACCCGTAAGTAGAATTCCATTTTTTTCCCACCTTGATGTAATTAACATTACATAACATGATGCAATGACATTCCGAAATCACCGTATTATAATGTTCCAAGAATTTTGAAGCGTGTGAAGAACGAACAACCAGACGACTATTCCAGCAGATCCCAAGTCTTTGAGTAATTTTATTTGATTGCCGCACAAAGAAGGAGAATACAGTAGTCATTTTTTTTTCCTTCAAGAAATTTTTTTTAGAAAATCTGCGGCGAAAAACGAGCCAAAAACTTTTAGCCAGTCCTAGACTGCGTGAATTTCGGATTTTCAATCAAGATTTAGTCGGTATGGTATACATCTCGCTTAAAAGTATATGTATCTGAAAAGACCAGTGTACAAGGGTTTCAGTATTTTGGAAGTATCCAAAAACCATCATCTAAGATTTTTTTTTAATACAATTATATCAAAATGAAGTTCGGTAATACGGTCAGACTTCTTTTCACAAACACAGACAGTCTGACATACAAGTTGAAATCGATGACGTGTATAAAGGCCATTCAATCAGACATAAAAACCCATTTTGACACATCAAATTACACGATTACTCACTTTTTATATGATCAATGCAACAAGAAAAAAATAGCTTGTTTTATAGATGAATTATGCGTTATGGCCGGGTTCTCTTCTCGCCATGAAAAACGTGCAATTCAATAATACAGATGTATCTGTATGGCCCAAAAGCTGGTGTCAAATGGTCTGTAAATTAATTACTAAACTAAAGTGGTGAAATGTGAATTTGGCAGCTACACGGTAAATACTTAGCGGCAGCCAGTAACTCATTGTCAGTAATTAAGTATAAAATTTCTTGTGTAAATGACAAGCCAATAAACCAAACCACAAATCAACACAAGACATCAATTTAGTAATTAGAAAATCAAATTGAGGCCAATAATTTGAATATTGAAATTCTCAACAAAAAATATTTGCCAACAAAAAAGTGAAGTCTGCATTTGTAGGAATAGTAAAATCAAAAGAACACCACATGACTGTAACAATGTATGCAAGTTGTAACCATAAAGATAACTAATGCCAGCTGTTCGAAATTGAAAAAAAACCCAAGTGGAGGACAACTGAGAGACAACATTCATGCAAAAAGATCGCGGAAAGGAAGTGATCTTGAAGCGAATGCTTTACATAAGCATGATCTTAATATGAAGTTTGTGCAACCAAGATATCTAGAATAAATCATACTATAAAAAAAATTAAACTGCAAAATAAGACATTCAAATCGGAACCACTAAGTATTTGCAATTTAAAACTGTTTAACAATCAAATTGAGTTTTTGAAATGAAACAAAAAAGTAATGAAAAAAATGACGAGAAATAGGGTTTTACCCAACGTGACCCAGCTAGTGTGAAATGCTGGTTACCGATTTCTCACATTTTACTCCAAATGAACAAATGAACGAAATGCGCCATTAATTTTAATTTCATGGTAATCGATAAATGCTGCACTCATGTTTCAGAATGCAGTCTTACAATACCTTTACCTGATAAATGCTGCACTCATGTTTCAGAATGCAGTCTTACAATACCTTTACCTGATAAATGCTACACTCTCATGCATTTGGAGTGCAGTCTTACAATATCAAAAATGGCCAGCACGTTCTTACAATTTCTAATTAAATTTCATAGATATCCAGCACACAAAAAAAGAAAACAACGAAAAATTTCAAATAACGAATGTTTGAAACAACCAAAAGCGGATGTCGACGTGGCAGTGGAATTTGTGCTTTTCCACAAGTAGCATGGAGGTTGAGTTTTGATTAACCATCTCAAATTTAGCATCATCACCCTATTAAAATTAAAAAAAAAAAAATTAGCATCAAATGTATTATTTTCATGCTCAAACAACGTTTAAACAATAGGTACTTACTTGAATAACTATTTGTTAGTGTTAGTGTTTTTGTTCTTTTGTGTCTCGACTACGTCATCCAATAGAAAAAATAGGCCTATGGACCCCGCCCAACAAACGGCTTGAAATACTGTCCATTTTCTTTCCGGTTTCAAATACTCGATGTTGTCTGTTTGTCTCGAATATCATGACTGTAAACTTCATATCACAGCACATATGTTTTGAGTAATGAAAAGACATTTGGCCAGTTTTTAGGCCGCATATCTATGGAAGCGGATGGCAGAGTGACGGCTGACGCGACGACAATGGCACTACATAGGACGGGGCGATTTTTTATGAGTGGAATGAGATTTGATGTTACGGTGTACTTAAAAAGGCAGAAAGTAGTTCCATATCCATGGTAGTTTTTATCTTCTTAACTTTAGAATTTAGTTTGGAGTAATAATTAAAAAGGCAATTTTCAGCGTGTTGAAAACGAGAGAAAGATGACGGCGATGGGGAAGTTAAAGTTCACTTGATCACAAAGTACGCCATTTTCCAATTCCAGTTCATTTTACTTGCGGCGCGTTGATCTCATTTTACTAGGTAAAGTGGACTAGAAATTGAAATTGTAGTTTTACTCCATGTTTTACCACGAGCCGCCAGACCGAACTGCTCGATCAAACATAGTCTGAACCCTAGTTTTTTTAAAAAATAAAACTGTTTGTTTATATTACGTATTTTATTATTATAACAACCAGCTCAATGCAAAATATTGTCTCAAAGTTTCTCTTAACATTTGATTTTCCGGATCATAATCAACAATAATTAAATAAAAAATGAAATCAAAGTTTTCATTTTTTTCTTTTAGTTTTCATTATTTAAGAAACATTCTAAACATTTGATATTAACAAAAACGCACAGATAAAAAGTTTATATCAAGTTGAAATTAAATGAACTGATAGAATTTTACTTTCGCGGCTATTGGTCCGGATCGATAAAATTGCACTCACCGCCGAGGTTGAGACCGTGCTTATAATGACGTCAGAATATCTCATCTTTAATTGAATTAAAAGGACAAAATCTACGTCAAGTATAATTTTAGGAACGATATGATAAACATTTCTTAAAATCAAATTAGACAGTTCGCTTTACGTGCTGCAAGGTCATGTTTACTGTTTATTCTTTTTCCCTCAGCTTCTTGTTTTTCTCAAACTTTTTATCAGATTCAATAATCGGTTAAAATGGAAAGAAAAGAAGAAAAAAAATGATCTTTTTCAATTAGCGCCATTTTGAAATGAAAGCAGAATGTGAGTCATCAGAAAATGTTGCAGTTAAGCCGTCAAGAGGGCAGGGATACAAATAGAGAATGATTAATTTTATTTTTAGAGAAATTAACTCTGAAACTGACTAAAAGTGGCATTCTAATTCAATGTCGGTATACAACTGAATGGTAGGTAAATCTGATTTAAGAAAATATTTTACATTTTTATTTTTATATATATATATATATATATGATGAAAATAAATATGTACATACAAGAAAAAGTCATAAATATGGTAATTACTAATTAATAACCAGATCCATGACCTATATATAATTATTCAATTAATTATTATTCAGTTTTATTTTTATTGGCTATCAAGAGAAAATCTCTCTGATGGCTTTGATGGAACAAAGCTGGCTGTTTATTCAGGGAGAATTATAAAGGCAAATTATATATAGTTTCCGCAGTGAAAATAAGAAAGAAAAAAAAAAACTAGCTTTTTTTATAATGATTAAATTATAATAATATGAAATAATAATAATAATAAAAATTATTTATTGTGTTGAAAATTGGAAGTTGTTTTATGCGTTATTTATGTTTGGATAAAATGTAGGTCAATGCCACTATAAATATTTATAATTCATACTGCTCTTTAGATATAAAATTCACCTTTATAATCAATGGCCAGGGCTGGTATAAGAAGACAAGCAAATTGTTTGGGTTAGGCTTTTTGTGTATGTAGAATGAAAGGATTGATTGATGATGGGGTTGATAAGATCATTTTTTTTTTTTTTTTTTTTTCTAAATTTATCTGTGCTTTAGTCATATTTTATTTAAAGATTTTTGGAAATGATATATATTAAATTTGGATTTTATTTTTTTTTTTTTAAAAAAAATTTAAACGTGTTTGGAATAAACTAAATAAAATGAGTTTTTTTTACTTCTATAAAAATATATTTTTCATTTTTTTTCGAGTTTTTTTTGATTTTTTCCAATTTTTTCTCATTATTTGTAATTTTTCTTCTTAGTGCGTCTATTTGCACCCAAAATATCAAGGCCGGGCTAATTAGGGCCACCGTGGCAGTGTTGTAGGAGACGGCCAAATCTCCAAAAAGCGAAAAAAAATTTTAAAAAAAGCACAAAATCAAGAGTATAAATAAAGAAACTAGCGCCAAAAAAAATTCGAGTCAAAAAGAGTTGCTCCAAACACTAGTAGCGCCAAATAAATGTAGAGACCGTTTTTGTCTCAAGTTAGGCCTGAAAGAAGTAGAATTAGTGACGTCTCATCGCAATCAGTAGTAAATAGATGGCGTTGTGTGTGAGTTTTAAGCATAGCCCATTTATCACAGATGGCCGACCCGCATATACTAAACTCTAAGCGAATGCGCAGACGCATATAACACAAACTTAATAACGGGCCTTGATTGAAAGGGAGGCAAAGATAATTCGGAGACCATATACATCTCTGCAAGTTATTGACCCTTTCCTGTTTCGTGCAAGCTCGAGAAATGGTCAAATCGATGGCAAAAATTCGTTGCAAATGTTTTATTTTGGAATACAAATTTGACTTTTTAACTATTTGATGATCATGCAACAAATAGATCGTCTTCGATATTCGATCCAGTAAGTAACCATGGTGAAACATTTGTTATTGTGTTGTCAGGTAACGGTATTTTGTTTGAAAAATGTTTCATTCATTTTAATTTTTTTTGATTAAATACTAAAAATAGTCTTAAAGATAAAGATGTCTAGTTTTTTTTTTTTAATTTTCAACATGAGTTATGGAATTGTTAGTAGGTCGCAAAAACAAGTCTTAAAAATTAAATACAAAACTTTTTTTAAAAAAAAATAAAAATAAAAATTACTTTAGTACTGTTGGAGTTTGTCAGATAATCCAACACTTTAATTTATAATTTTTCTATATTTTGGACCGTTTGTTTACATGTAGATATATTATTAATGTGTTGATTAATGATCCCATTTGGTACTTTATCTAGATTATATGTTCAAACTTTAATGGTGCCTGGTAAAATATACATAAAAAAAATATTTATTTATTTATTTGTTCATTTTTCAGAGCTAGACTTGGTGCCAAGATGACCACGTCCTCAACACTTGTGGAAACTGTTTCCATCAATTTTGAAGATTTTAACGAGAGTTTTCTAACATGTGGAACTTGTTTATGTAAAAAAAGAAAAATACTAGTTGCATTCAAAAATGAAAACCAATTTGGTTTTAGCCGTTTTAGAAAAGTTGGTTTTAGCCTGGATTTAAAGCAATTTAGTCAAAATCAAAATCAAACATTAGATTTAGCTGATAAATTGTCTATTCCATTTTGGGCTTTGGCTAATATATTCTATGATGATCCAGCTAAAAAGTAGTAAAATTTGTGAAAAATAATGACAAATTATTTTGATGGACGTCAGCGAACATCGTGGCCACGATGTTCGCTGACATCCGTCCAAAAGGTTTGTCATTACTTTTCGCAGCTCTTACCTATTTTTATGTCGATTTCACATGGAATCGTTAAGATAATGTTAAATGATGTCCCCACCTACAAAATCTGCAGGTTTTATTTGCTAAAACCTCAGTTTGGAGTCGAGAAACACCATGTTTGATCCAAGATGGCTGCTACAGAATGCTGCTAAAACCCTTATAACCAATAACCAGGTTTAAATTGACTGGTTTAAGCAATTTTTAAAATCTAAAACGAACACCAGGCTGAAACGAACTTTTCTAAAATGGCTAAAACCAGGTTGGTTTTTATTTTCGATTTTCGAATGCAACTATTGTAATTTTTTTATAAAAATTGTTAATTGATTAATTTTCTTAGGCATGTATGATGGAAGTGAACACACACCGAAACTTTTACCTTGCTCTCACACCGTATGCCGCCAGTGTTTGGAACGGATTGTTGCTGTAGCTACACTTCAGTCGAGAGAAGCGGGAACGTTCAGATGTCCAATCTGCCGAGAAACCATAGTTCTTCCACGCGGTGGAGTGAACGCTTTACCACCCAGCTTTCTCGTTAATCAGCTATTAGATTTAATGCTTCGACAAAGACGAGAAGTGATACCCAAATGTTCCCAGCATCCTGCTCAAGAACTGCTGTTCTGCGAAACATGCGACACGGTGTTTTGCACACAGTGCACGACGGGGTTCCATGGAAACGGCGGAGTTGGTGAACATACTGTGATCCCTTTTTCAATTGCCATTAAAAGAATGTCCGAGATATTGTTGTACAAAGCGCACGAATGTGCTGGCAAACTGAGTCGAGCTGCCGAAACTGTTGGTGAAGAAGTGCAGAAATTAGACCGGAATGCAGAAGCTGCTTTCGAACTGGTTAACAAATCGTTTCAGGACGTTTTAACTCTGGTTGAGAAGAGGCGGATGGAAGTTTTGGCTGTGGTGAAAAAAACTAGAGATGAAAAAAAGAGTATTTTGCAAGAACAACTGCAACTAATTCAGAGTGAGAAGGAAAAAGTGCAAGAGGAGTGCAATGGATTACAATATCAGGTGAGGATTTAAATTGTGATAACGCAAAATAATGCTCAGAAATGAAAAATTCTTTTTCTTTTATTCTCTTCCTAATAGAATTTAAAAATATACATAAAAAAATTTTTTGTTTGAAAAATTGTTATTTTTGGATGAAATAACGATTAATGTAAATAATAAAATATCATCGATGACTAAGTGTAGTTTTAAATTCAATTAGGAAGTGAATAAAAGATTTTTTCATTTCCCTTCCTGGGACATTTAAAGTTTAGTCTAACTAAGTGTTTGGCTACCTTTGTCTACCATACCAAAAATTCTTAGTTTATTAATACAAGTAAAAATATACTCGCATATAAGTCGACCCTGACTTAAAACGGGTCAAAAATCATTGAATTCGACCCTCTAAATTATATTTTTTTTATTATTTTTATTATTAAAACTTAAAACGGCTATTGACCTGCGTATAAATCGAACCAAATGAAATGAAATAAAAAAATAAATAAATAACTGATTTTAATTTTCAGGTAGAAGTTCGAAACATTACTAAGAAGATAAGCGAATTGAACGAAAAACTTGACACTGTGGGATCACTAAACGAGCCTAGGGAAAACGCCCACATCCTCTACGAGTGGACTCACAACAACGCTTTAAGTGACATTCAATTGGCGTTGTCTCA
This sequence comes from Strigamia maritima, assembly GCA_000239455.1. Lineage (NCBI taxonomy): Eukaryota > Metazoa > Arthropoda > Chilopoda > Geophilomorpha > Linotaeniidae > Strigamia > Strigamia maritima. The sequence continues at coordinate 23,733 of JH430236.1, forward strand.
GATCGGTCGAGTGCGAATCAGTAAAACCTTTCCTGCGCTTTGCACGGCTCAAGTACACTCGGCCACAATGCATCTTCAAACAAAAACGGTGGTGACAACTGTCGACTACCATGGACATACTCGGACCGACGGCGGCGATCCCGTTGTTGCAGAACTGCGGCAAGAGAGCGGAGATTTGTGTCCTTCGTACGTCAAAGACAACCAAGACGGGACGTACGACATCTCGTACACGACTCCCAATTCGGGTTCATTCTGTTTACACGTGACTGTGTTCGAGCGACCCATCAAAGACAGTCCATTTAAATTTGAAGCGTCCATCCACATCAATCCGATATTCCAATTCGGCAATCGAGGATCGGGTACTCATCAGTTCAATCAACCCGTTGGCGTTGCTGTAGATGCAAACAGAATTTACGTTACAGACACCGGAAACAGTCGAATTAAAGTTCTGAGTTTGAGCGGTCAGTTTTTAGACGATATTGAGACTGAGGGTCTCGAAGAGAGAGGCGGAATTGGCTTATGTCTGACGGCAAAGGACACATTGCTTGTAGTAAACTGGAGGTCAAAAAGTGTTACCGAGATATCCGAAGAAAGGGGAGTTGTAAGACATTTTGTTTACGATGGTTTCGCTGAACCAATCGATATCTGTGTCAATAGCAGAAGCGACATTTTGGTTGCAGACAATGGCTTAAGTTGTGTTTTTATGCTCGATAGTAAGGGCAAGTTACTGCGAAAGATCGGATCCAAAGGATCGGCATCAGGACAGCTTGGAATTATTTCGTCCGTGGCCATTGGAAGAGACGATGATGTTTTGGTGGGTGATTCGAGGATTCAAGTGTTTTCGCTGAATGGGGAATTTATTCGGGAATTTTTCCCCGAAACCAAAGTGAGGGGCGGGAAATTTGGGGGAATAGCGTACGATGGGAAAGATTTTGTGTTGGCGACAAGGACTGAGAAGAATATGACTGGTATTCATGTATACAACTATGAAGGTTTGCTGCAGTTTGTTATTGATAGTCACGAAGCAAAACTGAGAAGACCCGCTGGATTAGCAGTAACCGAAGATGGTCGTGTTATTGTTGTTGATTTAGGGAATGATTGTGTGAAGATGTATAGATACAAGTGATCTGCATGGTAACCAAAGGTTTTTTTTTACATTTTAAATTTTTTACAAAAAAGTAATGGCTGGTTTTCAGTTATTTCAATACTGATCTTGCAGGATTGTTACCTCAGAAAAGAAAGCAAGAACACAGTTGTTGCAATTTTTATATTTGAAAGAATTAAGTGATCAACAAGCAATCAGCATAATGAATAATTTCGCATTGACAGAAGAACGGCAATTGGATGAATATATTACTGTATTCCCTCGGAAACTGACAAGTAGACAACTGGTCAATTAATAATCAAATGGAAAAAATGTCGGAAAGTATGGATTATCCGGCACCCATGTCTGACTCGACATTATCTGGCATGCCGTTCTTTCGGAGGGAATACAGTATGGAGAGTAAAATTATGTTTACAGCAGAAAATACTAAAATAGTCTCTAAAAGGTATGTGTAATACTTCACTTTTTGGTCTTTGCAACACCTATTTGAAATTTGAAATTTTGAGGTCCAACTTGGGGCATTTTGACTCATTCCAAGATGACCTCCACAAGGCAAGAGTGTCTACAGTCTACTGTCAGCTAATTAAAAGCAATCATGTTATCACAAGACTTGCTCTCTTGCTACACTGCACTAGTCTTACTTTTTACTGTTACTGATAGTGTGAGTCTAAGAAATTTTTTGTACTGATCAAAAGTGTGAATGAATTTGACATTAGTATGTATTGGTTCAATTGTTTTGGTCATACAAATGTACAGACATTTTGACATGAGCTCAGTGTAGATGGCTTTATGCTGTAGAGCTTTTCATTTTGCATAGTGAAGCCAACTTTAATATCCAGGTGCTGTTTTTTATATTTATTAATTTATTTACATATTACTGTTTTATTTTGAATTTCAAGAAAGTTATGTCATTAAAATGTTTACTAAGCTAACAAAATTTGTTGACAAAAAAATACAAAAATCTCACTGAGGTTAGGTAACAAAGAATTACCATTGTCTACTTTAAAGGTTACAGGAAAAGAAAAATGACATTTTACTACTAAACTCTCATTTAGACCTCAAATAGCACTTACAATATATGTACGGTGTCAAAAAATACCATCACCAAATGGAGCTACATCATGCTTTATGGTATTATGGTTATACTGCACTAAACGTGACCGTAGAAGACGTACAGTAGCTGGTGCCATAACGGGAGAGGTAAGCTATACTGGCGCGAATATGAATAAACGCAAAAAATCTTTGAAAAATTATTTAAGGGTTTTTAAACGATGCTTGATCCAATGGAGCAATAAAAACTGTGATGTCGTAAACCCTTTAAATTTTCCTTTTATTTAAATATATTATTAGTTATTACAAATATGACAATTATACAGACACAACAGGTAAATTATAGGAGGCATTATCTAACACTGACGAATCGTGAATCGTCAGTGAAAATCGAAAATTTATCAAATATTCAGTGTCTCACTGAATATTTGATAAATTTTCGATTTTATTTTATTTTACATACGATTCGTCAGTGATGAATCGTACGAATCGTGAATCGTCAGTGAAAATCGAAAATTTATCAAATATTCAGTGTCTCACTGAATATTTGATAAATTTTCGATTTTTAAAACAATTTTAACCTGCTTTTAGTGATGAATCGTTTTGGCGTTTTGTGAGGATAGATTCCTCAATCTACTAGATTGAGTTTTCTAGACATTACATTACAACACTGCTCTAACATCAAGTGCAGCAGTTGAGTGTCTTTTTAGCAGCGGTAAATTAATATTATCAGCTTTGTTAGATTCTAGTTTATTTGAAAAAATGCTTTTGTTGAAAAAGAATTCCCATTTTTAATTAAATTAGCATAATAAAACTTAATTTTCCAATTTCATATGATGTTTTTATGATTTTAAACACAGTTTGCCTGATTTTAGTAATTATTTGAAAAATAGCGAAAAAATAGCGCTATTTAGCGCTAGCGGACCAACTAGTCATTATCATTTCCGCTATTTAGCGCTAGCGGACCAACTAGTCATTATGATTTCCGCTAAATAGCGCTAGCGGAACAACTAGCCAAAAATGACTAGCGGGGCCAACCCTGTCTAACGGTCTGTTTAATTGTCATATTTATAATAATTTATTATTCTATTAAAAGTAATGGCGCATATTAAAAATAGAAGTTTGTAGTTTTTTCCTTCATTGGACAAATAGATTTCAATATTCTCTTAGTTTAAAAATTTAATACAAAATCTAGAATCTCATTATGTAATATTAGTAAATTGAAATTCATAAAAATTTAATAGGAAATAAAAACATCAAAACAATAGACTTGAGGTAAAATTAAGAAAGAAAATAGTTTATCAAATCTTAATGAAATGTTTTAGTGTGGGTTGTATTGAATATACATGGAATCGAAGCAGTGGGATATTTTACGTTTAATTATGGGAGTTGTTATTATTTAATAATATTATACTTTGGTAGGTGTATCTGTCATTAGGAGTGAATTCATTATCTGTCACGATATGTCGCCACTACGCGACTTTTGTTTTGTTTTTTTTTTTTTTGCTCAACGACATTATATATTTTAATATATTAAATTTGATTTTGCGTATTTTTCTGAAAATTATTTGTTTTTATTCAAAATTAGTTAATTTTTTAAATTGCCATGGCAACGAGACGCAAAATGGCTGCTCTGCCACCCGAAGCGGTAAAGTAGAGATCAAAAAATCATTAAATTCAATATATATCATACCGTACATTTAGAATACATTTTAAACACATTTTAAATACATTTCGACAATATCCTTCTAGGACGAAAGCGGCGATGTTTTGCTCGATTCATTATCCGACCACAATTTCTTTATTTCGGCATCGAAATTCCCTCGCCGCATCATCGCCGAGGACCCCACGTACAATCGACCCGAAATCGCCCACTTGAAGACCCTCTGCCTCAACAAAATCGCCAACACTTACAATGGTATTATTATTATTATTATTAATTTAAAAAAAAAAAAAAATACATTTATTTTTATTTTTAAATTATTCATAAATATTTTCTAGGAACTCAAAACCTGCGCAGACTGTCATCGTACGAAAAACACTTTTTAGCCAAACGACTCCCGCTCAATTTCCCCATCATAACAGCCATCCGATTCGTATCAGACGACATTTATTGGCAAAAAAGATGCCTGAACCAATGGGAGATATGCGACCTGACCCGCTACTTCGGCTCATGGAAAGTGATGTGTTTACAACGCACCATCGAGCAACTCATCGAGGAATTTGTCCCCGACGCACCCGATCACGAAGAACACATGAAGCAACTCAAATCGCTCATCGTGGCCGCCAACAAATTCATCAAACGGCTCAACGTATCCAAATTAAACGCCATCAAGCCGATCGATGGCGGTGGCGGCACCCGGCTGACGCCCGAGGAGTACCGGCTCAACTTCGAGACGATCCTCGCCAACCTGCCGCATCTCGAGGAACTCAGTGTCACATACAGCGCCACGCGGTGCGGCCAAACGTTCGACTGGTACATGGCGCGACTGACGTACGACGAAGTCAAGTCGCTGAGCATCGCAATCATGCCGTGTTACAACCTGCGCGTGTTGCAGCTGCATAAGAGCGAGTTGGACTGCATCAAGATCAATCTTCTGATTCAGGGATTGATGCACTTGCCGGCGCTGGAATCGCTGCTGCTGCCGCACAACTTGATCGCCGATAAGGGCGCTTTGTGCATCGCGAAATTGCTGTCGGTGTCCGGCAAATTGACAGTGCTCAACTTGGCTAACAACCGGATTGGGCCGTTAGGCGCCGAGGCGATCGCGTTCGCGCTTACTAAGAATTCCACGCTTAGAGAACTCAATCTGCGACTCAATGTGTTGCATGAAAAGGGCTGCACGAGTATTTGTCGCGCGTTGGCTGTGAATAAGGGGCTGCAGAAACTCAATTTGGCGTCTAATGAGATGGGCGAGAAGACGGCTGAGATCGTCGGGCAGCTGTTTAAGTTTAATCGCTCGCTCACGGAGGTCGATTTTTCGTGTAATCTCGATATTGGAGTGGTAATTTGGAATTAATTAATTTATTTACTTAATTAATTTGAGTTGTTAATTTGTTTAATTAATTCTAGGTGGGCGGTGTGGACATTTTTGAAGGGCTTGAAAAGAATAGCACGCTCGTCGAATTGGATTTGCGTTGGTGTAATTGTGGTCAGGAAACGGAATACTACGTGGATCAACTTTTAAAAAATAATCGAAATAAATGTCGTTAAAAATAAATTTTGTCGTTTGTTTTTTTGACGCTCATGATTGCTTCCAAACTTTGGAAGCAATCATGAGCATTCATAAACTACTAACAGTTTTTACTTCTTTATTAGTTTTTACAAGAAATTGTATATTATTAAAAATATTTAAAACATTTAGTTCGAAATGTGTTTCGAGTGATGAGTTAGAAGTCACTTTTTGTTGACACTTTTCAAAGAGTTTTTTTAGTGGTTTTTAGAAGGATTGGAAGGGGTTTGGAAAGTTTTGGGTGGAAACTGGCAATGGATAAAATTTTGAAATTTATTTTGTTGAATTTACACTTTTTATGAGTTAAAAAAGTTGAAAAAATGAAAACTTTGCATTAATTATAAAAAAAAATTATATAAATTTTAGAAAAAAATATGATAAAAATTGAATTTTTCAATGAAAATGTACCCTATATAAGAATATTATCTTATTATAAAATAAAATTAATACCAGTAGTAATTTTTTTAAATTTCATTGTTATTTTCATTTTTTAACCAATCTTGTGATAATTACTATCGATTTCACCTTTTTAATCCAAAACATTCATTTTTAAGGAGTGGAATTTAAGTCATGTGATTGACATCAGAGTTGTGCCACATTACAATACAGGATTTTAACCATTGAATCATCACGTTAAAAACAAAATTAATAACAAAACTCAAGATAAAACCAAAACGAGGACCCTTCAGGCAGACCCCGAACGAAAAAACTCGGCGAGTTGCATCTCAGTATGCATCTCACTGAATCTGACAAACTAAACCAATATAAATTTGATGATTTCACCCGTAAACTACTTATTATTTGGCGAATAGATGGCGCTCCCGTCTAAGTTTAAACAAGAGCTAAGTAGTCATTAAGCTTTTTACATGCTGAGCTGATTAAATATCTAGAAAAACTCAGTAAATATTTTTTTGTAATAGGATCAATCAAGAACTATGATAAATAAATATTTAAGATTATTTTGTTCACATATTTGGATGAAAATCACTAAACTCCATTTCCAACACATTGTGAGAAACTCCCATTGGCTAGAGCCTAATGTTCCACATTCGCTGGAAAGCTTGACAACGCAAACATCCAAATATCTATTGTAAATAAAATCAAAATTATTAAAAATCAATTTTTTTAATTCCGTACTTATCACGGGCCACAATTAGTGTACGCGTTCAGTGTTTAACTTTTCCTAATGAACTTTACTTCTGTCCTGTTTAATTGAGTTGTCTGTCCCAGCAAAGTCATTGAGGGATGACTTGCTCTTTTTGTTGTAATCCCTCTTGTTCTATTTTTGGTGCGCACATGGGATGACCAGTTTTTGTGCATAATGATGAGGTCCAGTCAATTATTCCTGCACTCTCAGAGAGCCAATCAGACTGCAGGAAGTGTTTTCATGAGTTTTGACTGTTTTGAGTCCTGGTTAGTAAGTTATTATTGTTTCTAGTCCAATTTCAAGCCAAACTTGATCATTCTGTAGGAAACAAAATAATGGAAGTTATTGATCCTTTGAAAGCAGGTAGCAAAGTAGTTTTGGTGGCTAGAATATTAGTAAAAACTGATAAGAGGGAAACTTTAACTGCTAGAATGATTAATCTGTCTAATAAACCAATGACATTATCAAGAAATAGATTAATTGGCACATTCTCGGAGGCTAAAGAAGATATATTAGAAGAGGTAACTCAGATCAGAATAAGGCTATTAGAGAAAATTTGATGGAAAATGAAGAAATTATTTGGGAAAAGGTATTTGGATTGGAACATCTACCTAAGGATCAGAGAAGGAAGTTTGTTGAGGTGCTTAAAGACTCCAATGATTCCAAAATGGGCTATTGTAATAAAATTAAGCATAGAATACATACGGGTGATGATTACCACCTATTATAGAACTCCTCAAACATTAAGGAATCAGATGGAAGAACAAGTGCAAGATCTGTATGCAAGAAGTGTGATCCAGGAGTGCACCAGCATTGCTTGTTAAAAAAATGATGGAACCTTTAGATTTGTAGTGAATTACCGTCGCCTGAATACTGTTACCAGAATTGACTCTTATCCCTTGCCTAATATTTTAGACACATTAGGCCGATTGGGAGCCAGCAAATATTTTAGTGTGATGGACTTTACTTCAGGGTTTTGGCAGTTGGGAATGGATCCAGCTGACCAAGAAAAGACTGAGTTTTCTACACCGGATGGTCACTGGGAATGGTTGCGATTACCGATGGGTCTAGTTAACAGTCCTGCAACATGGCAAAGATTAGCAGATATGTTGTTGGCGGGACTGAAGGAAATTATTTGTTTTGTATATACCATATGGATGACATTATTTGCATTATATTGAAGATCATTTGGACCATTTGCGAGCTATTTTTGACAGATTAAAGGAAGCTAATTTACATGTTAAACCTAAAAAATGTCAATTTGTAAAAGCAGAGGTCGATTATTTAGGTCATTTGGTATCTGCAATAGGGTGAGTCCAAATCCAAAGAAAGTACCCTACACCAACAGATAGAGGGTAACGGGAGGGAATTCCCGGAACCCGAATCCCGAGAAAACACTCCTAAAATGCAATTCCAAATTCCCGGGAATTTTGATTTTTTTCCCGGGAATTCCCGAATATAGACATGTATGTACGAAATTCATTGATTTTCATTTGAATTTTGTAATTTAAAATGGTATTTTTACCAACCCAAGTTGAATTTTCCAATTTAAAAAGGTATTTTTACTTAAATTCATTGAATTTTCGTATTTAAATTGTATTTTTACCAAAATTCATATTTAAAAAGGTATTTTTAGCAAAATTCATACTTAAAAATTTATTTTTACCGAAATTTACAATTTAAAATGGAATTATAATGCTTAAGATACATCTTTATCCAAAAAATAAAATTTTCTTCTTTCTAGCATTCCTATTTCACCTTCAGATGCACACATAAATTCATTTTTGAGAAGAAAATCTGAATTTTAAGGGCTTGGTTCAAAACATGGAGTCCCATGTGATCCATGGAGTGCTCCAATTTCAATTTCCAGTCTTAGTTACCTAGTAAGGTGAGGTCAGCCCGCCACTGGCGTTAGGCTAGGGCATGGGAAAAGTGAACTGGAAATTGAAATTGGAGCACTCCGTGGATCACATGGGACTCCATGTTTTGAACCAAGCCGAACATAGGCGTGTCCCAGAAATATGTCCGGTTCGGACAATGTCCGCTCTGTAGTCTGGACTAATGTCCGGAAAAAATGAGTCTAGCAGATGTGTCCGGACAATACAGCCGGCTAAAAAAATAACAAAAAAACATTTCAATAATTCATTGCATTAAAAAAAAAACAAAAAAAACTTGATATACATAAACTCTCAAGGAAAATACTAAATTAAGCATTTTAATTTCTTGCAAAAAAACATTAAATAGCACATTTATCCCTAACTTGGCTATTTATCCATAACCATCAACGACCTGACAATGCTTAAATAAAAAAAATAAAAAAATGCGAAATAAATAATAAATCTTCAAACTTTTATTGTTTTCATACTTTTGTTTTGATTATAACGTTGAGGTTGGAATAGATTCGATGAATTTTCAATGTAAAGCTTAAACCTAACTTTTTATGAACTAAATTTTAGTCGAATAGTTATTTAACTGAAGATGTCATTTGATCTGTTTTTATTGACAGTGATTTTACTCACGATTGAATCTCCAGTCTCTCCTGGATTTTTCTTTCTTTTGTAAGTGCTTTTTAAATTTATTTCCATTTGGAGTCTTCAAATAAAATTTAAAGCCTCCAAATGGAAATACATAGTGTCTTAAAAGTTATTTATGTACGGTACTGAGATATCCAAAATACTAAAAGTCCCATAATATCCAATTTATTAGCAAATCTTATTACACCTTTTAAATACAAGTATCCAACGCAATAAAGGGCCAATTAAAATGATCAAACTAAATAATTATAATTACAAGTTTTGACTGAAAATTCAGATAAAAGTAAATAAAATTAATTTTTACTTCACTAATAACCTCTACAATCATTGTCAGATTCCGCGGACAACATATCCTGAACAATAGACTATCTCAGAAGACATTCGTTATTTCATGCAAATAGCGGGTTCATCGAGGCGGTTTTTTTTGTTTTGTTTTTGTTTTTTTTTGCAAAACAAGGCCAATCCGGAGACATATGAAGCGTACTGTAATCGTGACGCGATTGGTACACGTTATGGTGAACCATTGCAGCCAATAGAATGTTAGATGACACGTTTACATTTACATTACGATCTATTAGCAGTATATAATCATGTCTTAGGTATATCTAGATTCATATTCCGCAATTGTTTCCTGTTGTCCGCATCGTATTGACAAATATTGACAAAGAATTAACTGTTAGAATGAATTTTGCTAAAAGAAACGAAACTAAACCAAAATCTCAAATTGATCAATTGAACGCTGAAATAACTAAATTATCCGTCGAAGTTAGTGTGTATAGAAAATCTGTTCACGAGTTGGAAAAACAATGCCAAAATCATTCGGAAGATAAGCGCAAATTGAAAGTCACCAATGGCGAATTGAAACAGAAACTAGAAAAATCGATCGCTGCGCATCAGTTGGATATCCAGCAATGGAAACAGTTCGAACAAGGCTTACTCAAGTCTGTCCGAGTAGCTAATAATTTAAAAAGTGAAACTGACGCAAAATTAGATATACTCGCAGCGGAAAACGAATATTTGAGAAACGAAATTGCGATTCTCGATGCGGAATTGAAAAAAATTAAAAATCCTCCGTCCCAAAATGTGCCCTTGCCACCTAATAATAGTCGCGAAGAATCAGTGCAGTTGAGTTTCAACGTGAAAAGTGTCATTGCATCGATAGAAAACGTGACAAAGCTAAATAATTTCGAAAATCAGCCAAAGATAATAGAGCCGATTGAACCAATACTTCAAATTCAATCGAAAAAAATAGCAACGAGACGAAACAGCTGCGGTGATATTGTCAAACCAAAAACTCCGTTTAAAACGAAATGTTTTGCTGAAATGGTGTCAGAATCAAACTGTTGGGTATCATGGTGTTGATATTACTAATGTCTTTCGTTGGTTTAGAAGCTAAGAATAAGAGGAGAAACTTTACTATGGCATTCAAAGTAGCAGAATCTGTTGGTATTCCATGTAGATATGATAAGAAATGAAAATCCCGATTGGCACGCTGTCATGGATTATGTTATTGCTATTTATAAGCGTTTTGTAAAGTAAGAGAAAATTGAACATTGAACATTCATTCTGAATGAATTTTTGAATTTTTTACTGTAATAAAATTTGTATTTAAATTAATTTTTGCCGTTTTTGCTTATGTGACCGATAACCGTGTTCCCTCGACATATCTGTACAATTACTATTGGAAACGAGTAAGTTTTCAGTACACGAATACGCTTAAACTGCTACGCAAAAGCTAGTTCTTTCGTAAAACATCAATTAACTTGTTTAGAAGATAGGATCATTCAACCATACTGCACTGCAGTAAAGCAAGAGGGGTGTTCTTATTGGTGTAATGCAGGAAAACCCTACGAATAAAAACAGAGCAATAAATTTTTTTTTGATTTATTTCATTTTTTAATTTTTTTTCATACTTTGAAAATAATAAATAATTAAGATGATTCTAAATGGATTCCAAGTTGGAATCCATTTACCTAGTTAGGTGAGGTCAGCCCACCGCAGGCGTTAGGCTAGGACATGGGAAAAGTAAACTGGAAATTGAAATTGGAGCACTCCATGGATCACATGTTTTGAACCAAGCCAATTTTACGTACATTTATAGTGTAAAATAATGTTTTTAGACATGCATTTTAAACCAATTTTTAGCTGCTTTTAAATTGGTGCTGATCTGAAGGTGAAATAAGAATACTAGAAAAAAAAATTTATTTTTGGATAAAAATTAAAAATATATCTTAGACAATATAGTTGCATTTGAAACTAGAAATTTCAATAAATTTCTGTTAAAATTCCAATTTAAATTAATAAATGATGAATTAGATGAATTAGTTGTAACAAATCCAGTTAGGCCAGTGGCAATACCGGAACAGGGATCAAATTCTAATGAAAGGGAAGAACCAAGAAGAACCCTACTCCCATGAGTAGGGGCTTAGTTCCAGATCAATCTTGGATTATTTATGCCTGCTCACTACAAAACGCTAGGTACCCTACCCAATTGGGTACCCAAATGGGTACCAAAATCAGATGCAATTTGTACAAAAAGATGCTACAACACTAACAAACCAAAAAAAAACATAAATAAATCAACCTTCATAACATACTATTGTTACAAAAACTACAAATTTCTCTCTCAACAACTCCGTCAAACTAGGAGCAAGCAGTAGATCATAATAGAAGTGATTAATCTATCAAGGAGGAAATTTACAGAACAGGCTAATCGATCATCACATTGCGCGTTGTTTGCATCAGATTAGCAGCTGAAACAAAAAAATGGTAAGCAATAACATAATTATGATGATACAATTAATACAATTTTTAATAAAAATATGAACGTACCACATTAAGAAGTTAAATCAAATAAACTTTCTTTTAGGAAGAAATAGATTTGACCCAAGATGATGAAAAAATGATAAAACATGCATGTGTAAAAAAAATTTTTGCTTTGTATTAAATATGTAACAATTACTTTGCTTGAACATTTTAGGATGATTTTGAAGATTCACCTACAGGTCTAAAAAGGGTAGGTCAATATGTCCAAATGGAATGACACTGAGCTGAAACTAATAAAAAAATAAATGTTCTAATTTAGGAAGAAAGTCAATATGATGTGGAAGAGTGGATGAAGTGGATTTAACAGAATATGACATGAAAGAAGAAGTGGATTTAACAGAATCCCCCTTTAAGTCCAATGGAGATTTGTTTGAATCATTTGAAAACCAAATTGTGGTACCATTATTAATCAACTGCAATGAATTGACTCCAGATATTATTAGAAAAAAGATGCCAACAAATGTAAGAAGAAATTTTTGGTTTGTTGTTAACACATCTGTTTTTGAGAGCGATTTGGATATTTTATCAGATGATTGTGGAACATGGAAGCAAACAGGCAAAGAAACCAAAAAATATCTTACAGTTTATGACATTCAAAGAATGTCAAAAATGAAAAGAGATGAAAAAAAAAGGCGACCTCTCTGTAACTAGACGAAATTACATTTGTCAGTCTGAAAAAAATTTTAAAAAACCATCGTTCATTTGGAAGTAAAGAAGAAAAAATTTCCGCTAGCATTTGTAAGGTATTATTTTATGCATGAAGAAAAAACTTTTACCGTTAAAAGTTATGGAAACAGCCAAGATAATGTTCTATATTTCCGTACATCACAAGGTGTGGTGTGAAAGACAAATTGCGTAAAAATGCTGGTAGTGCAAAAAAAGTTTTGTTATTGTGATCAGTATTCTTGATGAATTAAGTCGTACATCCTGAATGTGTTAGAGGTATGTACGCAGTTAAACATCCTGGAGTATCATTGGATTTGGAATAAAATTCTGGTCACAATGATTTTTTAGAAATTTTGATTGTTGACAACAATTACGTAGCTCCATTATGACTTTTTTTGAGGGCTTTGCAGACCTATACATCCAATTTAAAAAAGTTTTCCTAGAAATTGACCATCGTAGATCAGTTTAATTTTTAATTTTATCTTCAACGGTTCTCGAGATATTGTCAAAATTGCAAAAACCTGATTTTGGTGGTTTTTAATTTTTTTCAGTTGTAATACCTCAAGCGCTAGTAACTAGTAACTACAGTAACTACTTAATCAATCTTCAAAAATTTTACATGAAATGATAGCTCTACCATTCCTATAAATCCTCTTATACGGCTTTTAAGAAATTTTCATTTTTTTAACTTTAAAAAAGTGCCTGTTTCCATACTTTTGACCAAGGATAGTACATTAAAAATTGAAATAAAAATTATTTTTTTTCAGATTTTATAATAATAATAATAATAAAAATAAAAATAGAAAATAAAAAAAAAATAAAAATTCAATTTTTATCAGATCTTACAAAAATAGAATTATTTCCTAGCCAAAACAATTTAACTAACCAATTGAATCAATTCCAGATACAAAAAATCAATAAATGTATGTAAAGATACATCATTTCAATATTTTTCTGCAACAGTAGTTACATTTTCTTCCTGAACTGCGTGGAGGCCGAATGGAATTTGAAATCTAATGGATAACAACAACAAACTCCATCACACGCGCCCTGTTACCATGAGTGCTTGTGGGGAAGGTGGCGTCACAGGTCACGTGACCTAAATCGTAGCTCCGCCCAGTCAGCATACCATGTTTCTTTCTACCATGGCCACACGTCTCTGCCAGTTACTGTAAGATGTAAAGTGTGCAATGTGACCGCCCGTCGGCCCTTGCGAGAAAGATGGCTGCTTTTGCTTGCTTGGTTCAAAACATGATGTGATCCAATTTCAATTTCCAGTTCACTTTTCCCATGTCCTAGCCTAACGCCTGCGGCGGGCTGACCTCAGTTTACTAGGTAAAGTAGACTGGAAATTGAAATTGGAGCACTCCTTGGACCACATGAGACTTCATGTTTTGAACCAAGCCGCTTTTGCTTGGCCAGTTGGCTTTGTTCTTGGTCAGAATCTACCAGACCTAATAACCGATCAGCATTTGGTATTGCAGAACCTTTTAATCGGTTTAAATTATATTTATATAATACAATTTTATAAATTGTGTAAATGGTTTTCATATCATTGTTTTGTGTCAAATTATTAAATTCAAATGGTAAGAAGAATATAAAACAAAAGAATGTTGATGGGTTATGAATGTCTTGTTTGCATGGAGTGAGTTGTCTTAGGAGATTTGATGACGTCAGTAACCACAATATAGTTCACAATCAGCTATATTACAATTTTATTATGTACTAAAACTTTAAAAACAATATTGTTAGGACATTTTAAATAAAAAAAAAAAATTTTTTTAGATTTTAAATAGGAACTCCCGGTGGAACTACTTTCTGTTTTTTTTGTATGACGTTTACAATCACATTAACGCGTCATTAAATCTCATTCAACTCTACAAAAATCCTTAATAGGAAGTCTTGCTCAAGAGTATCCACTGCCATTGTCGTCGCGTCAGCCGCTTCCATCACACTGCCAGAGATGTGCGGCCTAAAAACTGGCCAAATATCTTTTTTTATTACTCAAAACGTATGTGCTGTAATCTGAATTTAACAGCCATGATGTTCGAGACAATCCATCGAATATTTGAAAGAAAATGAACCGCATTGGGCGGGTTCCATAGGCCTAATTTTTCATCCGGATGGGATAACGTGGACTCAAAGAACAAAAACACTAACAAATAGTTATCAAGTAAGTACCTACTGTTTAAACGTTGCTTAAGTATGAAAACAATACATTTGATGCTAATTTTTTCTTTTTTAATTTTTATAGGGTGATGATGCTAAATTTGAGATGATTAATCAAAAGTCAACCACCATCCTGCTTGCGGAAATTCCCCTCACCCCTGCCACGTTAACATCCGAAATGATTACTCATTTCCTGTTGGTTGTTTCAAACATTCGTTATTTGAAACTTTTCCGTTGTTTTCTTTTTTGTGTGTGTTGGATATCTATGAAATGTAATTTGAAATTGTAAGAACGTGTTGGCCATTTTTGATATTGTAAGACTGCACTCCAAATGCATGAGTGTAGCGCTTATCAGGTATGATATTGTAAGACTGCATTCTGAAATACGAATGTAGCATTTATCAGGTAAAAATATTGTAAGACTGCATTCTGAAACATGAGTGTAGCATTTATCGATACCATGAATTAATGGCACATTTTGTTCATTTTGAGTGGAATATGAGAAATCGGTAACCAGCATTTCACACTAGCTGGGTCACGTTGGGTAAAACCCTATTTCTCATCATTTTTTCATCACTTTTTTGATTCATTACGAATCAATTTGAATCGGTTTTAAATTGCAAATACTTTTGTGTTCCGCATTTGAATTTCTAATTTGCAATTGGATTTTTTTATGGGTAGTTTGATTTATTCTTGATTATTCAGTGGTTGCAAAAACTACATATTAAGATTATACTTGCATAAAGCACTCGCTTCAAGATCACTTCCTTTCAGCGATATTTTTGCAGGAATGTTATCTCGACGTTGCTCAACACTTCGGTTTTCAACTTGGAACTGCTGACTTCAGTTATTTTGTCAATTTTTATAGTTTCAACTTTCGAGATTTGTAAACTTTTCTTTAATTATTGTATCCAGAGTTGCACACATGTGGTGTGTCGCACCAGAGTGGATTGGATGTTTCTTTGATTTTACTGTTCTTGCAAATGCAGACATCACTTTTTTGTTTGCAAATGTTTCTTGTTGTTAATGTCAATTTTTAAGTTATTGGTCCCAATTTGATTTTCTAATTCCTAAATTACTGTTTGTATTGATTTGTAGTTTTGTTTATTGGATTGTCATTCACACAAGAATTTAAGTAGTATTAGGCATTTAATTTTTCAATCTAATTTGCTGCGGATTTTCTTAAAGGTTTTAGTGTTCCGCACAGCGTATTAAAACAATCCGCAAAATTACTGTTTGCAGTGTGCAATTTTCAGGATGGCCTTTCCCATGAAAGTTTTAATAATAATATATACACTTCAATAAATCCACTCAAATAGTATCACAATATAAATACACTCAAATGTAAAAGCACAAACCATTTAGGCAAATAATCACAGATAACTCATATCAGGTCAAACGTTCAGTTCAGGGTTTTTTCAAAGCATTCAGCAATACTTCCTGTTTTACATGAGCTTTTATACTCTGCTAATACTCTCACTAATCCCTAAGGAATGTGTAGATAACAGAGTGGCCAATGGGTGATGCCGGTTGTGGAATGTAAATGACCACTTCCTGCATCACTCACAGTATGGAGGTAAATGGGGCAAATGGTCAATACAATATATAATTTATATATTTATTGGCCATTACTTTTATTTTGGTTGTAAATAAGCGCGATAATTATTATCCGTTTATTTACATTTATTGTCTTAGTTGAATATGCCGCCAAAGATGCAATAGCGCACTCTAGTGGCAATTCTCTACCAAAACTACGGTTCGAGACCGTCACACGTTGTATGTTCATAATGCAAAAACGTGAAAAAAAATTGTCCAAAATATAAATATTTGGGCTACATTTTGTCGCACTCAACTTGGATCACAAAGAAATACTTGACAAACTGGATTCTCGCTGCGCGATGGAATGTTCATAAAGAGACTTCAATCTCTTTAGCTGTTTGTCTAGTGGTTGATTCGAATGAGCCAAGTGGGAAATTCTTGATAAATAAATAAGCCGATAAAGGCGAATAGGAAATGTTCAAAAAAAGAAATTGTAACCAATTACAATTTCGGATAGTGAGTGCTGTCATTTGTTAGCAAATAGAAGTGGTGGTCTCAAATCAAACAATTAGCTATTTGTTGAATAATCTCCAAAATTATTCTTTTAACGTATTCAAGGTTTAGGTTTTCAATTCTGATTTAATGAACGTGCGCTGCGCTCCTCCATCGATGTAGCAATTCTCTATCGTCTCCAATTCATTCCCTTGGATTTTTGCCATTTGCACCGTGAGGAATTCATAAGTTGCTGGGCCCCCATTTATTATGGGGTTTAAGTTGATGGGGTCTCACTTCAATTTGACGTGTTGTGGTTCCTCTTGGTTGATCACATACGTGAGTGTGGTGCGGGCCCTCACACTTATAACATTTCATGTGAGTACGGCATTCTTCTGTCTTGTGTTTTCTCTAAACAAGAATTAAAAAATAGTTGACATACATAATTTTAAAATTTTAATTGAAAAAGAAATTCTAAAAATAATTACTGTACATTGATTCATCTTAATACTATTCTAAATTTTTATATAGCATTAAAGAAAGAGACTAGGTGTCTGGAATCCGGATTCACTTGAGTTCGGATGTGAGACGTCACCCCCTACTGACCCATAGCCATAGGTGACATTATTTTGATACACCGACACAGTATCAGCGGTTTGTGGATGAAGGTCGTGTTTATCGCAGTAAAAGTTGTCACGTTGTTCTCTCTCCTCGTCTGTAACAATGGTAACTCTATTAAAAAAACCTTACATTTTCTGCATTACTTCCTGCAATTGCTAAAAAGCTCGTCAAACTACTAGGTCATTTCCGTTAAGTTCTGGCACTTCCGTGAAGACAAAAAACCGCGCAAAACTCTCACTACTCACACGGTGAGGTTAATGCAGATATAACAGATATAACCCGGAAATCAGAAAATTATTTCGAATGTTGGCGAATGGCGACGGAGCTATCAAAGCCACGAAATCTATTTGTTCTGAAATTTCAACATAAAAAACTCTGTTAAAGAAAGAGAGAGGAAAAAAAAAAAAAACAACAAAAGAAAAAAAGAACTCACTATTCACGGAATGGAATATGGACTCGCCAAATATTTTTCTGAATTGCTCCATTGAAGGAAGCATTGAGCGAAATGACATGTTTGTCCACAGTGCGAAAACTTTGTGATGACGTGCTTTTTCCTCTCTCCGCCTCCTCTGCTCGAAGTGTGCGTTTCACCGTCAAACAAATTTGTTTAATTTTGATTTTATGTGTATGGTTGTTGAAAGAAGTTGACTTTGCTCGTAAGTTTAAAAAAGAAACAATTATTATTTTATTTTTTTTCTTTCCTACATGTCATACAATTAATTAATTAATTGCGCCAAACTCATTCTTCTTCTTCTCTAAATATGGGTCATATTTAGAGTATGTGGTCAGGGAAGGGCGCTTCACAACAAGAATAAGTTCACAAACAGTTATATTTTATTAGTATCTATTCAATATTCATAGTAATAAACCTTATCACACACTTATCCTAAGTTCTGTCCTACATCGCTTGAGATAAGAAGGGTTAGAGTTTCACACTGTCATGAAAACCACTTCCCCCAACTCAAGGTATAGAATGTTATTATTCCCGACTGGCACATACAATTACACCCAGAATCATGTAATTGAGGCTGCGACATTAAATTACATGAACCTTCAGAACATTATTCAGAATCGTTTCCATAACTTTCCACTCTAGTCAATACTGCAAATTTACACTCCCAATCCCCATAACAGGAACAAAATGTCCTACATTCGCCAAATGAATGTTCCTGCAAACATTTGTGAACTTTGCAACCATCACGACTGCGACCACGTGCTGCGACTGGTTTGGATCCTTATAAATAACTTGAATAGGCGCCGGGTAGTAATGGCGCAGGCGGCTGCTAATTTAATAGGCTTACTATCTTGGCTGATTTGTCTAGGGGTTTTAGGGATAAGTTCACTAAAGAATGAACTCGTAGAGATGGCTCCACCTGAACAGTGGCCCTCGCACCTGGTATGAGTCAGGAAAAGTATTGGTTCTGAATAGAACCTGAGCTCCACCACAATGGCGGCCCTTCCAACCGATTTAGTCGGTCTGAAAATGTTCTAGAAAGAACTGGCGACACAATGGTCGCAGGGTGCTTTTTCTGAATTAATCAAAGCAAGCAAGTAAATAACTTACAAGAAAGGTGGCTATCCTTGTCGGTGACAAGGCCAGCGGTGGTCCAAAGTGAATCAAACAGATTACCTCGATCAGCCTTTTGGTTTTAGCAATAAGGGTTGAACATGAGATGTTTACTGTGTGATTGTTAGACTTAGACAAACATGATTTGCCCCAGTCACATCAAAGACCCGAAATTATGATAAAATATTGGGCATGACCTGTGTAGAGCTTGTGGTATTTTTAAGCTTTTTTTATATAAAGATATTCATGCATAATTTCTGTATTGCGGCTTAACGCTCATGGGATGGCCCTTTTAACCGAATGTGTTGGTCAAGAAATAGTTCGAGAACGAACTTAGTGACTCAATAGTCGCCAATGGGCTCTCTCTGTGATAACACAGAGCAAGCAGGTAAGTAACTTACACAGGTGTTGCTATCCTTACAGCTTGTAAGGCCAGCAAATTAGTCCAAAGTGAATCAGCACAAATCTCGGTCAATTTTTTCCATGAAATAAGGGTGATCTCGTGAGATGTTTTGTGGTTGATTGTTTGACTTAGACTAGACGTAGACATATGGAACTAGAAGAAGGATTAAAAAACCGGATCATGTAAGGATTAGAAAAACCTTTTTAGTAACATTATTAGTTTCAAATACAATCTAAATGTACTGATACATTTTTATTCAGAAAAACTCCAAATAAACAATCAAACGACAACAAACCAGCCTCATGTTCTGGTCTTAGGTGCAATACACTGTGGTTTAGCTATGTAAGAGGCGGTTAAGGATGAGTTTCATTCTCCGTTTCTTAAGTCCCATTCCTCCATTTTCCTTCTCTCCTCTTAAATCTCATCCTTTCATTGGTTTTTATAATTTGTATTAGTCTTTTGTTAACAAAGTGGATAATTGGACTTAGAAAAAGAATTGGAATGTGGGATTATTTATTGTCTGCACTGTTTCTATGCTCAAAACATAAAAAAGACTTAGTACGAAATATAATAGGTCTTATTAGATGCCTTAGTGGCTATTTTGTCGTGGATTTACCAATTGTTTCTGAATGAGAATGAATAAAGATGTTTGAGTGTGCTTACAAAGTTGCTTCATTGTACGTTTCTGTACGTTCTTAAACTGCCATACTATCTGAAAGGAAGTGACCTGCCTTTTCATGGCCTCGGGACTTAGCAATAATGCATTTTTTGAACTTGAAAGAGTCTACTGTTTTCCTGTTTCTAACCTGGTCAGGGAGCATGCCTGCCAAAACCATTAAAACTGCATGAAAGAACCGACTAGACTTATTAACGATGCATGAAAACGAGGAAGCACAAATGACAATCACAGAAGAGTGAAAGTTGACAAGCAACACCTTGATGTGTTGGGTTCAAGGTCCTATTAGTTCCTGTCTTAATTACATGTAGAAAAGCTTTGACCATTATTTGTTATTGTAAAAAATTACGTTTCGAACTCCCATAGGATAACATTATATTTTTCATTTCTGGCTTAAGTTTGAGGTTTCCCTTGATAGAGTTTTCTTGACTTTTGTTCCTTCATCAACAATTGAACAGTATATCATGATAATCCAGGTTTTTTCACATTTTGTTGGATATTTTGGTGTTGTCTTTTGCAGTTGGTTATTGACGGAACAGGAACTGGTAAATCTTCCTTCAAAATTTGAGCATAATTAATTAGTACACTCATGACACTCAATTCAAAGCTAAACATGATGATGAGTAAAATTCACGGTACATATGCCTACATGCCCTGTGAAAAACATGCTTACTATACATTTGATATCAAATCGCTCACACATTTATCTCGTTCGCCATTGTCAATTGTTCTTTAGTTTCATCTTGCGCTCAGCGGCAACAGCAACAACAGCAACAAACACTCGAATTCTCAAACTGAGTGAGACGCACAAATTTCCTTTTGTCTCTTTCTCCAAACAAAAGATCGAGTGGCCATGCTTGATGTTCTCTCTCTCTCCTACAAACCTTTGTATGGCCTGAGTCGCCGCTTGCGTCTATAAACCTAATTCTCTCTCTCTCAGTCGTAAGAAATAAAAATCAAAAACTATTGTCTTTTTTCTTCTTCCCCAGTTATGTTTTTCCGCAAAACGATTCGATTAATTTCTCATTGGTGTCATACTTAAAACGTCCTGGCTCTTTACGTCCTATGGGCGAATACATAAAATGACTTTGATCATAATCACTGGTATCATATCTAAAATAGAGCACAATTAAATTTAATTATACTTTTTGTTTTCCTTGTTTTTTTTTTTTTTCACTTTTCTGTGTGTTTCAACATAACTAGAAGTTTTACTTACGGTTTTGAGAAGCACACAAACAAAAACAACGTAGCACTCAAAACACGACACAAAATTTTACTTTTTTTCTCACTATATTTGCACTGTAGTCACTATAACTTTCACTCTTCACAAAAAAGTTGTTGAAAAATCTTGAAAACCTTCGAAATCATCAGCGAATCGCTGATATCACACTAAAACACCAAATTTTTATGCACTGTTGTAACTTAGCACTAAAACAGCATGAATTCACACACTGAAGCAAAAAAAATCGTTGCAAAAAGGCATCAGAAATGGTCGCAAAGCACTAAATCGAGGCCCGAGTTGACAATTAAAAAAAACTTTGAAGAATGGAGAGGACAGGATATCTCAAAGAGGTCAATCCTATTTACCGAAAGGGGTGTTTTTTTATTTCTTTTTTGCATTAAACTAAAACTGTAATTATATTTTTTGTATTATTTAAATCTATAATTTTTCCATTTATTTTTATTTATTGCATTTATTTTGTGTGTTGTTCATTTTTATTTTTATGTGATTTCAATGAAAATTTGTTTTGAGATCGGCTATGTCGCGTGTGGCTTTACGCTGAGTAGCAGCCAGAGCCAGCACAATGTTCGAGAGTTTCCTCACATTTTCAATGGATTTTCTTGCGATATAAATTAAAATAAATATAATAAAATAAATAAACGAATTGAATTGAAAATAATTACTAAACACACGTTAGTTTGTGTAGTCTTTTTCCGCATCTCTGTAGTTGCTTCTGCCCGTTTCCACACGTTATAGTCAATAAATGTCTTCAAAAATGGTTTTTTCAATGTCTGTTGAATTTTTCCAATTCTAATTCGTGTGACAAATAGTATTTCAAGTTTGCAAAATGCAAAATCTAAGTCTTTGTCGTTCAGGGTTGACATAAGCTTTTTGCATTTAATGTAACGCAATCTGGCCGCTTTGCAAAGGTGTTTGGCGTGCGGCGAAATCATTTTCCACGTTATCATGTTCTGGTGCAACAACGGGTAAAGAAGCGTGTGTTCTGTAGAGGTGATATGGATATTTCATGTCCACGTCGAGCAACAATTCTTTGGGACTGCCGACTTGGTAAGGATCCAACAAGTTTGCGTTTTGTAATTCATCGTTCGACAACAAACGAAAGTTACTTATTGGTAAGGGATTCAAGAGGTCTTGACTGTAGAGCGCGTTTGCATCCAACGATATCAAATAGGGATTTGGTAAATGTGGTTGGTATGTGTCTTTTATGTAAGGATTGTTTTTGAAAGCTATAGAGCTTTGTCGTCATTCACATATTCGGTCCCATTATCAGTACGCAACTTCATCTTGTTATTAGTCAAATGTCTCATGTATAAAATAAAGTCTTCAAAACAATCAGCTACTTGTGACTTGTATTTAATAACATAGACTTTCACCCATCTTGTGTAATCGTCAATAAAAAAACATAATATTTGACCCCATCCCTACTTTCATATTTAGTGGGCCCCCAAACATCAGAGTGCTGACTTGGTTGTTATTTCAGGCTTCGCCTTACCCCTAAATTTAGTCTGTTTGGACCTAATGCACCATACGCATTCCAAATCCCTCTTACTAAGTTTAGGTAAACCTCTAACAGCTTCTTGATTAGACATTTTCACAATGAAATCCACACCTGTGTGCATTAATCTCCGATGCCATAACTTCAAGTCACCTACTGATCTACTTTCTACAACATTGGTCCTAGATTCTAAAACCCCTTTCACTACAGACTTAACATTTGATTTTGAATCTCCATCGCATTTAGTAGCGCTCAACTTGAACAACCCTTTTTGCTCAACGAATCTTAAAGTTGGCCTATTCTGTTTGTTTCTAACTAAAATTTCATTCGACTTTCCAGACCACGTACAACCTGCTTGCATTGCACTGACCCACTAATTAAATTACGCTCTCCACTTGGAGCGGGGAGAAAACTTCCAAGCCCAGCCTCCTTGTACCCTGGGTACTTCATTGCAGCACTTTGTTTCTCCGCTGCAGTGATGCTAATGGGTCCTCTGTTTTTCTATCTTCTTTTTTTTGCTCCGCTTTCTCTTCTGTGGCTTTTGTCTCTGTTTTTGACCATTTTTTTGATAATGTAATGCTGCATTCCATTCTGCAATGGAATGTACGAATGTAGTGTTTATCAATGGTCAAATGTGTTTGTCTGTGTCAGATTTATATTGGTCAGATTTAGTATGTAAGTTTCAGTATGTCAGATTAAAAGACGTGTATGGCCTAAGTCGCCGCTTGCGTCTATAAACTCAATTCTATCTATCTATCTTCATTCCCAATAATATGATCAAAACAAACAATACCAATTCCTTCAACATCGAATGTCCCTGAATATGCATTTATTTTGTATGGCTTTCCAATCGTCAATTCTGTAAATAAATTCTTGTCTTGACATAAATGGGCTCCCGACCCAGTATCCCAAATCCACTCATTATCTGTGGTCGAAACATTAAGCCCATCAACAATCAATGAATCAGAAAAGTGTGAGAAAGAAACGGATTCACTTGCATTCGACCCCTTGGACTTCCCTTTTCTACATGAAGCCCCATAATGGCCTTGAATCCCACAATTTGAACATTTAATTTCCTTCTTTGGTTTCTTTCTGCAATCATTCGAATAGTGGCCTTTAATCCCGCAATTAAAGCAAATTACATTTTTATTAGGTTTCCTTTTGAGATTTTTCTGATTTGTTGAAAGTGCACTACTGCCCGAATTGTTATTAGGACTAACACCTAATAACTCCCTCGATTTCAAACTTTCAAACTCCTCAATTAAAGTTTTCTCTACATTTGCGGCAGTAAATTGAGCATCTTCCCATCTGTGCATAATACTAACAACATTATGATATTGCGACGGCAACGTGCACGTCATCCGATAAGCAATATCATCATCTGGGATCGTCTTTCCCGCTAAACTTAAATCCCTAGCCAGCTGAGTGATAAGGTTCAGAAATAAAATAATACTCTCGTTTTCTTTCAACTGAGCTACATGAAATTCCCCTAGTAAACGAGAAATATGTGCCTTAGACTTTGGCTCATAAGTCTTAGCAAGTTTGTCCCACCTATCTGCAGGACCCTCCAAACCATCTAACAAACACTTGAGCTTATCCTCAATACCTAAATAAATTATACCCCCAGCTTTCGATTGACTAGTCTCAAACAAAGTGATATCTGCTGCTGTAGCCCCGGCTGCAACAGTATGTTTAGGGTCAATAAATTTACTAAGCCCTTTGCTCGCCAGACATGCAAGCATGTCCCTTTTCCAGCTGACGTAATTCCGCTCGTTCAGTTTCTTAAAACTGAGCATACTATCTCTTTCTGCCATGATCAATAAAATTAAAAGGGATACTAACTAAGGTGACACAACCCAAGATATTATTCAAACTTGAAATAATATCAGTAAAAACTAAACAATAGTCAATGACTAGTCTAACTAGAACTATTATGCAGATTAACTCGTAAAACCAATGCAAATTAATCCAAAATTGAGCCAAAACTAAATTAAATCCTAATAATTGCTCACACTCGCAATTATCCGCTTTATGGATCCAAAAATCCGACGATAGCTCGCAAAAATTTTCTGCGTCAAAAATAAGCTCAATAAGTCGGCCAATAAATCCAAATTCTCTTTGGATTTTTCTTAAACTGGTAAATCTAAGGAAATTTACCACTAATAATTGATCTAAAATCTCAAAATGAGACCCAAACACAAAATATCACTTCAAACAAATTCAAAACCTGGAGAGTCAGAACCAACTCTTTTGATCCTGAAAAATTGCTCAAAAATAAAAATAAATCACAACAAAATTCCCACCAAAATGATAGAGAAGGGAGGCACCATGTACCAGATCCTCGGGGTTGAGAAAAAAGACCCTTAAGGTTAGGTAATCTCGAAAGTGAAATAAGAGTGGATAGATTACAATATAAAAGAAAAGATCTTCACGCAAGGGGTGACGACTTCAAGATGATGTCTTCAGTGGAGTCTTCCTTGTTGAGAACCTACACGCAATTGTCCGTGATTTGTTGTCCTCTGTCTTCCTGAAGGTCACACCAAAGTCGCACACTCCAAACTCGCAAAAATCCAAAAGTTGTCCGAAAAAATTTGAATTCGTCCAACAAACTGCAAAAACGCAAAATCAGCAGCAAACACAGTAGAAATCCATCGCTTCGTGTCCAAACTGCTCCAATATCGCAAATGGCGCACTTCATCCTCGGCACACGATGAAAATGGCGTCCATGATTCGAAAAATACGCAAACGGCAATAAAAACGGTCAAAAGGTAAAAATATCGACTTATCGCTAAATGTGGAGACAAACAATAAATATCCAACTCCAGGCACCAAATTATCCAAAAACGTCAAACTAGGCCTCGTCCTTGCAACAAACGAACTCACGCACAAAACGCCGACAATCGCCCAACAATGCATCAAAACCCCTTGACAACGCATGGAAACACGCTGAAACCCATAACCATGTTACTCCAAACTGGTTTTGATGTAGAAAAAGCACGAACTGCAAGGAAAAATAGGAGACACGTATGATAGGTCTCACTGCAAAGACGCAAGTGAATAAATTTTATTTAAAAATCTATTATTAGCCCGCCAGAACTAAGGAGGCTTGCAAGTAACATTCATAACGTATATACATAAAAATAAATATAAGGAAAATGATAATGTCCAATCAACAATAAACTATACTGAATAAATTCGAGACATTGAATGACTAAATAACAACATTTCAGCGGGCAAACGGAAATGAATTTTTGGTCGGTCAAATGAAATTCCAATTTCATGAGCTGGTCTTCGGCGTCTAACGATGTCAATCACAATGCTTTTTCTATGGCTGCGGTGTGTTCTCTGATAAGATTCTAGTCGTGAACGTTTAAGTTCGTCATGTTCGTGCATTTCCAGCCGCCTTCGTTAGGTTAGGATCGAACGCGTAAGTCGATAACGATGCCGTTTTGCGATCTGTGTTCTAATGTTTGAACCATACGTACAAGCTTCTGCCGGTGAGTTGCAAGCACGGGCAGTCGTCCCCTTGCTCGTCTTCTCCGTCGCTTAACATCTCAAACGTTGATATCGCGGCGGCGGTGGGTGGTTAATGCACTCGTCGCTGCTACTGCTGTCGATGCTGCTGACAACGCTGTTGTCGAACGACGACTTTAGAAGTAGCATGGAGAAATAAAGTCAGCCATCTTTACTCAACACAAAAAGGTCAGAGAGAGTTTAATCTCAAACCAGATACAAACATACATAGTAAAAAGCTCATAGGGCTATAAATAGCTCTGACAAGCCTAGGATCACAAACTTGATTAGAATGTGATCCTATCACACAAAACAGGACTAGGATTCCAGTTTGCAACTATGGAACCTACCGTCTTCCACCGAACATAACACCCGGGGGAGTTATTCGATATAACACCCGGGTGTTATAATCAGAAACCAACATTTTTTTGCTTTCTGATTTTTTGTTTTTTGTTTTTGGTTTTTTAATACGTTTGCCGAGCAACACATTATATTATACACATGGCTACCTCGAATACGTAATTTTAATTTTTTATTTATTATTCAAATATAACAACCGGGTGTGTTATTCGAATATAACATCTGGGGTGTTATATTTTAAGGGGTGTTGTATTCGATTATTTTTTAAAAGTTCGAAAATTTTGACTTTTAAAAAAAAATCGAAATACAACACAGGGTGTTATGTTCGGGGAAGACGGTAGCTTAAACAAGCAAAAGTTATAAAGTGCTGACTCAAACAACTAATAATACTTATAAATGAGTCAGCTCAAACATTATTATACTGAACCTATAATAAACCAATTACAAAGTTATAAATTGAATAAATTATGACCAGTTGTCATTAAAATCAAACAAAAGAATAACTTTAAGGTACAGGTACTTAAAAAAAGATCCGCACCTGTGTTAAACTCATGAATTATGTATAAAACACATTGAACACATGTTTTGGTTTACTTATGCCTACAGTAATGTGCTGATTTGGTCGAGCAAGTACGCTTTGTCGTCAAAATTAGTCAGCGCCAGCTTTCAGATTTCTTGCATGTGCAACACGTGATTGCGCGATTCGATGTTGTGGTAGCTGGCGAAAACCACACCTCCTTCCTGGAGATATTTGACCATCGATTCGTGATTGACCGCGCTGTTCTTTTTGATTCCTTTGGCTGTCGATTTCGTCGATCCATCGTCGATTTTCATGCTGTACAGTTTGGCTTTCAAACCTGAGAAATGGAAAAAAGTGAATGACTTTTTCTCTCTCTCCTTTCTCTTTCTCGTTTGTGTCTTACCGCAAAACGATTTGATTAATTTGCCATTTGTGTCGTCTTTGAAACTCCGGGCACTTTGCGTCCTATGGGCGAATACAAGAAATGACTTTGGTCGTAATCGCTGGTGTCGTATCTGAAATCGATAAAGTTTAATCGTAATGTTTTTTCTTGTTTTCTTTTGTTTTTCTTACCTTTCCGCATGTTCCAACATGTCTTTGGAAAGGTCGTCGGTTGTGATGTTTGAGAAAAAGCTGTCCGTGTCCGATCCCAGCAACGTGAGATGATCGACTCCGTACAGGTGCAATAGAAAACGATGAAATCTGAACATGGTCAGTTTGGACGTGTCCAGCATGCTGATGCCGAGAAAACTTGGTTTGTTCAGCTTCAGGATGGAATGACGTTTGGATATTATGGCCAGCGAGTCGTTGACGATGGAAAAACTTTTGGTTTGGGGTCTGCGATGTCGCGCACGACTTTGCTTTGTGTTGCCGCCACAACGATGCAAGAACGCTTGCGCACGTTTTTGATGGATTTTCTTGTTTTTTTTTTAAAGTAGGTAAATTAAAATGCAAAGAAAAAAACCAAAAAAAAGAAAAAAAAATTAAAATTTAACGAAACCAAACAACTAGCGTTGCACATGCGTTTGTAAAGCCTTCGACACACCTCGGTGGTCGCCTCCGCCCGTTTCCGCATGTTGTAGTCGATGAACGGTTTTAGAAATGGCTTTTGCTCGAATTCGATGGCTCTGTTGATCTTTTCCAATTCCAAACCCTGCGACAAATAGTATTGGAGGTTTGCGAAATTTTTCTTGTCGTGCAAGGTAAACACCAGCTTTTTGCATTTCGTGTATCGTAAGCCGGCCACTTTGGCTAGCGCTTTGGTGGACGGCGAAAGCATTTGCCAAGTTATGACCAAATGTTCGGGCGCCAGGGGCAAAGAGGCATGCAGTCGGTGCGGATATTTTATGTCGACGTCTAGCAGCAAACCTTTGGGACCGTTGACCGCGTAGGCATTTAAGTCGAGACGTTGCAATTCGTCGACCATCAACCATCGAAAGTTGCCGGTCGGCAAAGGGTTGGAGAGGGCTTGGCTGTAGTTCGCGTTTAGTGATATGATGTACGAATGCGGCAGATGCGGTCGGTAGGTGTCCGGAATTTAGGGATTGTTTGAGACGAAAGTCAGTCCAGTCACCTGGAGGAAAGAAGGAAAAAAAATGAAAATAAAAAAATCAAAACGATATGCGAATATTTTTGATTAATTAGGTTACCGGTTATGCCGGTTATGTGATCATGATCGAAAACGCACATGTCACCGTCTTCGAACGGGCGTCGACAAATGTCGACAAATGTGACAATGCGTTATGATTTGCAATTCGTGCATGCGTTCGCGGTCTGTCAGTGGGATCATTCTCTCGTACGAAGTTTTCACGTAATCCCTTATTTTTTCCTGTTCCTGTTTGATGGTGCGAAAGAAATGTTGAACGACATTCTCGCTTCTGTGCAGACCGTGCGAGAACACGTCGCCGAGGTGGTCTATGACGACATAGCAGAAAACGCACAAAGTTAAGAAAGAAAGAAAGAGAAATAAAAATTACCTTTTTGCGACGTCAAATCCATTGTCATCAACTCTTTGTCGATGACCAACGCTTGCGACTGCTCAAAGTAAGTCGATTCCACGTTTTTCCTCGCCTCGATTTTCTCCATTTTCCATGGTTTTCGCTCGTTGTCGCGCTCCTGTCGAAACTTGATCTCGATCATGGCCAGTTTCTCGTCGAGCACATTGCAGGAAACGCGTTTGATCGCATCTATGATGTCCAATTGTGCCGTGACGAAACGACAATATGCTGCGCGATTTAATTCAATCGATTTTTCTTCCGGTCCGTCATTTCGCTTGGTCAGTTTGACTGACACAAGATTGCCCTCGTGTTTAAATACCTCGGCTGTGATGGTTGAACCCATGCAGACGACGTCGCTCGATGAGATGTTGCTGCCGGCGTCGGCGTCAATCGCTTTCTTCAACGTCCTGTAGTGTTTCATTGTCTCTATCCAATTGGCAATCGTGAGCGAGACGCCTTCCTTGCAGGGAAAGCGTCTTTCGGAATTGCCGTTTTCGTAAATCATAAATTTGCGAATGGATATCATATCATTACCGCTCCGGTGTTGGCGTTTTCTGCAACGTTTACAAAGATTTCATTCTCGACATCCAACTCGAAGAGGTCTAGCGAATAAACGTTGTCAGTTTGTGTGCAACTGCTAAACATCTCTCCCTTTTTATACAATTTTTAAATGTCATCTAAATGTCAGAGTATATCCTTTGTTCGAATGTACAGGATATTATTTTTTTCTTTCTTAACGACAAATAAATTTCAGTTTGTTAAACATAAAATATTATAAAAAAAATTTAAAAAAAACTAAATTTTTTTTTTGTTTATAAAACTTCTTTATGGGAGGAAGTAGGATTAAGAACGTTCAGCGAACATTCTAAAAACGTTTTGTAGATGGTGGTAAATAATCAAATCAAATATGTTTTGGTGGGATGTTCATGATGGAATGAGTTGTATCGGCTGCCAGTGACATATTAGTGGTTGGAGGTCTCCCCTTCACATCTGTAAAAAAAAAACAACAAAAAACAAACCAATTGACACACTTTTATGAAAAATAAATTTCTTGTCGCTCTTTTGTCGAACGAATCTCTTCTTTTCTTGAACAATGCTCTTCCTCTCTTCGCCCATTCTGCGATGAATGAAATGAAATAAAATGAGAAACCCTGTCCGTTTTAAGTGTTTTTTTATTTGTTAGCAGATCGACATTTCAATGTAAAACGGATACACTTAACGATTTTTGTTTTAATTTTTTTGTTTTCTAAAATCCATTTAACAAAGTACATGCATTCAATTTGAGGGCAATGAACCAGTCTGTTTTCTTCTATCATATCGTGCAACATGCATGGCGATTGATGTAAACCGTAATAAGTCAATCTTTGGCGTCTATCAGATTCAGTTTCCTTATTGTATAAATTTTCAAACTTGTCGCAGCCCAATGATTGTAGCCCAGATCGATGTAGGTGGTTATTCCTGCTTTTCTGAGAAGATCTTTTTCTAAATGTGATCTTTTGTATGCGATGATATACTTTCCCGTCTCTCCGACGCCGATTGAGTGAAGATTGCGTAGGATGTCGAATATGTCAGTCGTAAATCCCACGGTTTGTCGGCGAAACGCATGCCGTTCACCTTTCTCTGCACGTGTTTTACAGTTCGTTTATCCTTGTCGCTCAAATCTGTGAATTTCCCAACCTTAAATGTGTAGGAGTATACGATTGGTTTGTAGGTAAAACACACGGCCATTTCGTTGACGAGAAAAGTTTTGTTGACGTAAAATCCATCCACGTCCAATACAATGGCAACCTCGTGTAAGATGTCATTCATTTGAGTCATTGCCGATGCCATCGTTGTCCTCCGTTTGTGGATATGACGCAAATGACCGTAAGGAAGCGTGTTGATTTGGTAAGTGGTATCTTCTACGTACGCAACACGTTATTACGTGACTGTTTTGTGATAGTTTGCAAAAACCACGCCCCCTTCCTCTAAGCTCATGTCCGTCGAGTTGTGATTGAGTACGCTGTAATACTTTGCAGATTTAGTCGTTCCGACACTTATTTCCTGACATGCAGCAATCTTTTTTTTTAAGATGTAGTTTAATTTATTTTCTCCATTTACATTGCGAAAATAAAATCAAACAAAATTTATAATTGAAAGAAAACAATGTTACATAAAGATGTGAAAATTAATCCCAAAAAAAACGATACAAAAATTTGTAAGATCTCAGTCTGCTGCGACGTCAAAAATCTGTCCATCATCATCGTTTTCCTCCGTTGTGGGTATGTTACAATGGCCATTAGGTAGAGTGTTAATTTGATCCAACAGATACGCCTTGACATCAAAATTCGTAAGTGCCAATTTGCGTATTTTCCGAGTGTGCAACACGTGGTTTCGCGACTCTATGCTGTGATAGTTTGCAAAAACCACGTCGCCTTCTTCCAAGCACTTCACCATTGAGTCGTGATTCACAGCGCTGTTTTTCTTGATGCCCTTACTTGTAGATTTAGTCGTTCCATCGCTTATTTCCATCGAATACAACTTGGCTTTCAATCCAACAAAGCTTCGCACTGCTTTCCCGTTCGTGTCATCTTTGAAAAGGCCGGGAACCTTGCAACCTATGTGCGAATACAAGAAGTGATCGCGGGGATAGTCACTAGTGTCGAATCTAAAAGGAACATAAATGAAAAATTAAAAAAAAACCGCGTTGAAAAAAAATGATTTTTTTTGTTTTACTTTTCTGCATGTGCCAGCATGTCTTTATAGAAGTCATCAGTCGTTATTTTCAAGAAAAAACTATCTGTGTCGCTACCCAAAATTTTGAGCTTTTCTCCATACAAGTCCAACAGAAATCGATGTCCAAAACGCTAACTCCTAGATATATCGGTTTGTTTAAGTTTAAGATGGAATGTCTTTTACTTATTATAGCCAGTGAATTGTTTAGAATGGAGAAACTCTTTGTCCTTGGATCTGCAATGTCTCCTACAACTTTGTGACAAGTTGCAGCCATCACTATTGAAGATCTTTTGCGCACGTTTTTGATGGACTTTCCTGCGTTAAAGAAAGAAAAAAAATCCATATATGCAAATTTTGTTAATGTGCAAATTATACGAACCAAAAACCGCATTACAAAAAAGCGGTCGTAATTGACGCGGCTGTGGTTGTGGGCGTGATCGACGCGGTTGTAGTCTTTGGTGTGGTCAACGCAGCCGACGCGGCCATGCTCGTTAGTGTAGTCAACGCAGTAGTCGCGCTCGTCGTTGCGGTCAACACAGCCAATGGGCTGCTTGCGTTCACGCGACTGTAACGTGGTTCACATCTGTAAGAAAAACAAAACACAAAAACAATTGTCTTATTTTTGCAATAATTAAAAATAAATAAATCCTCGTATTTTTTATTTTTCATAATTTAATTGCGAGTTTGTTGTCGTTACATTTGCATCACAAACAAACACGCGACAATAATTAAAAATTAAGTTAGGGTTAGGGTAGGCACTTTTTTTTCAGCTGATTTTAATTGTTCCAACTGCTTGGAACATTCAACATCCATTCGATTTAGTTAACAAATTGCGAGAAACCAGCTTAAAAATAATTAAAATTGTGAAAAATAATGACAAAAACAAATTGTCTATTCCATCTTGACTGTGAGAAACCAGCTTAAAAATAGTTAAAATTGTGAAAAATAATGACAAAAAAAATTGGCAGGGACGTCCGCGATTCGCAGCCGACGTAGGTGCATGTTCCGCAGCCGCGATGTTCGCTGTTGTCGACACCCGTGATTTGTCGTCATTTTTCACAATTCTTACTTATTTTTTATGCCGTTTTCTCATGGAATCGAGTTAAGATGCGTTAATGATGTTCCCAACTACAAATTTGATCGGTTTTACTTGCTAAAACCTTAGTTTGTAGTCGAGACATGCTCGGTGTGTCGCGTCCGCGATGGTTGTCGTTGTTCCAAAATTTAAGCGCACGGCACACATCACTGCGCCGATTTAATTTAAAAAAATTCTCGTTTTTTAAACGCAGGATACTTTTTTAAAATCTCGTCACGAGAAGGGAAAAATTAGGTGGTTTGAAACGAAATACTATTTAAAAAAAAAACTAATCTCGAATCACAAACAACGTGATTGCGGCTATTGCTGCAATCAAATTGAAGCTGAGCACTAAGAGTAAAAGTGTAACTATCACTTTTCTCTTCGAGCTCACATGACTAAAAAAAAAAAAAAAAAAAAAAGAAAAGATGTAAAACAATATAAAATAATAGAGAAAAAAAAATGTACATACGTGATCATGATTACGCTCAATGATGCGAGCACACCTGTCTCTTGAAGCTCCATTTTGAAGATGTGAGAAGATTTGTTTTTGAAAGTATAAATTGAGTCGTAAAAAGTTTCACATTACCAAAGATCCATATTCAAAACATTCTCCTTATAGAATGTAAACAAAGTAAAGAAAAGTAAGTGGTTTATTCTTTCATTTCATTTCAAGGTTAAATTTTCAGTTGTAAAAGTTTTATGGTTATGTGTAGAAGCTGAAAGAAAAAAACAGATGCAAAAACAACATTTCAATACACTTTTTTAATGTAAACTTACAACACATTTGTAAAAACAAACTACAATTTAATCCATCTAAATAAATGTATTTTCAAAAATGGCTTCGTCATGTCGTGTGATACCTTACTCAAAGACTCATCACCTTAGGACAATTTAAATCTAACTTTATTTACTCTAGACTAACATACTAACTACTACAAGTAATAGAAACACATTTAAAATATCGCAGGTTTCTCTGGTATCAGTAATTATTCACAGATTACAAACCAATAAACCCTCTCATCACACAAGCTGTGTTCTAATTCCCCCAAAATCCATTTTCTAAACAACTCTTAGAACATTTTTAACTGAACTCATGCAAAAAACACAAAAAACTCATGCAAATATTATTAATTAAAACCATGCACTACATTCACGGCCGGTCTCTAGATTCCTCACTGGTCACTCTTCTTCTCTCTCTTCCTCCTTTCACCTTCTTCTTTTCACTTCCTTTTCAAACGGTTCACTAGCTGGTCTGGGATAATGCTATCCAACAGCTGCATCTTTTTCTTATTGGCAATTGGCAATCATCCTCCAAATTGGTCAGGTCTAGTCTGTCTCACAGTCTATGGCATCGGTAGACAACGGTGGCATAGGATGAGGCACAAACGGACATAGTGAATGGCAGCAAATGTCCTGCGCAAAGCACTGTCTAGCTGTAGATGCTGTCTCTTTTTATAGGGCTGGGGGTAAAGCTATATTTACCCCTGCCTTAGTCGTATCACCAAATAAGGTCCTGGCTATATTTGCTCCTGCTTCATTTACATCACCAAATAAGGTCCTGGCTATATTTGCTCCTGCTTCATTTATATCACCAAATAAGGTCCTGTAGCCCAGCAAAAATCACATCCGGCACCCAACTCTTTAACACCCAATTTGTGTTGGTTCATGCCATGCTGTTAGTTTATTACACACACACAAAAAAACTAATCTAAATGAGACACTCTTACTATATAAAAAAATGATTCTTTTCTTTATTCTAACAACATAAACCCAACAAAAGTGATTTTCTCTGTTTTTTTAATTTGTCTTGATGATTCACTATGAGGGGGCACTAAGCGTCACACCACAGTCACAACACACATATCCAGAATAAACTCCTCGAAAAATGAAACATTTCATCAAATCATCAAATAACTCGATCAAAACACATCGTATCTAAATAAAACCACTTATTTTGGAAAGAGAGCAAAAAAATAGCAAAAATTCGCGCCATCGCTAAGCTGAAGCTAGGAAAACTACTCGATAAACAAACGAATTGAATTATATCCTTCCATAACTCGATTAAAACGTCACTGATTGAAATGAAACCGGATGCAAACGAAAGAAGATGAAAAACTATCCTAGAATCAATAAAAAACTTTAGATTTAAACGAATACATTTTAAATGAAATTAATGAGCAAAAAAAAACAGCTAAAACACATTTGCCAGACATGAACAATCAATCGCCGCTGCATGGCGTTGCCACCTAGCGTTAGATGTTTACATCAAAATGAACAGGCATGTGTTTTTGTTACGGTTTATTTGATATACAACAATAATTTGTGCCTTTTCATTGTAGGTATAGTGAAGAAATTGAGCTATACAACACTGCTGGTTGGAACGAGTGGATAGTCGACACGGTCGAATCGGCCGATGTATAAAAAAGTATTATTTTTTTTTTTATTTAAAGTAATTTAAAAAACAAAAAAAAACATCTTTTTTACTTCCATTGAGGGGGAGAAAACTTCCAAGCCCAGCCTCCTCGTGGCCTCCGCTGGGTTCTCCGCTGCAGCACTTTGTTTTTCCGCGGCACTTTCTGTCCCTATGCGGACAAACATTGTCAATGTGCGCTGCAATGTGCGCTACACTTGCATGCCAATATCGCGTGCAGCATTGTGACGGTCTCGAACCGTAGTTTTGGTAGGGAATTGCCACCAGAGTGTGCTATTGCATCTTTGGCGGCATATTCAACTAAGACAATAAATATATAAATTAAATATTATATTGACCATTTGTCCCATTCACTTCGATACTGTGAGTGATGCAGGAAGTGGTAATCCACATTCCACAACCGGCATCACCGACTGGCTGCTCTGCTATCACCACATTCCAGGGGGATTAGCAGGATATATAAGTTCATGTTCAACAGGAAGTAATGCTTGCGCTGCTACTGAAACTGAACTGAACTGAAACCCTGAACTGATGAAACTTTGTTTGACCTGGTATGAATTATTTATTTATTTATTTATTTATTTATTTATTTATTTTTTTATTGGGCGAAGCGCAGCGGAGCCCTATAGATTCCACTGATTTTTTGACGTTTTTCGATCCCGAACATATCAACAATTGTTGATAGGTGGCGTTTTTTAAAAGTATACTGTCAAATAAATGTTAAATGATAAATTGGTTTATATTTGGTTTATAAATTGGTTTATATGAATTGCAATGTAACATTTATCTAGAAAACCAATAATAAAACTGTTTTCAAAAGAATTTTCTAAAAATAATCAAGTAGAACATTTAAAATTAACATTTCATTATTCACATTCCACTTTGATAGTAGGTTAGCTAAGGGCACCATTTGTAAAATTACATGAATACATTGTCCACACAGACTTTATAAAATTGGTCATGGGATTTCACTGAACCATTTCAATGGTTTTTAATGAAGTCCGCTACAGTGTGAAGAAGATTTGAATTAAAATTTTCAAATTTTTAGTGGGTTTGAGATAAAATCCTATAATTTCAATGGGATTTTTACGGTCTGAATGGTGATAACAGAAGATTTGTAATAAAATCTTAAAATTTTCAGTGGTTTTCTATGGTGAGAATTGATGAGATGATATCAATTAATGTTTCTTGATGATAAACTGTATGAAATAAAACAAAATCCTGGCCACTTACTTACTTTTCAATTTATTAGACGGTTTGCTCTCTCACGAACGTAATTTTTTTAATTACGAATAGACGGTTTGCGCTTTCACGAACGAGATTTTATTACGAACGTGAAATAAATTAATAAAAATGAAATAAATTCATTTTTATTAATTATCTCGTGTCTCGTGATTAAAATCATTGTTTCAGATTGCGCTTGCAGAAACAATTAAACACGAACGAGAACGAAATAAACAAATACACGAGAAACATGGCTTTATCAGAAAATGTATAAATTATGTGTGTCTAATGCCATGTTTATATAAAAAATAGTTAGTTGCAAACAAATCTGTAACCTAGATGACTAAAAACCTACCGAAAATACAACGAGCCGATGAAAAACAAGATGGATGCCTCGCTCGCTTCAAATTGCAGAACAATGCGCATGTGTAGCATGCGCATAATTTTGATGCACACTGCGCATGTGTAGTGCATTCGTATATCAACTTATATACGAACGAATTGAAAAATAAATCTCGTATTTATATAACATTCGTAATTAAAAAAATTACGTTCATGAAAGCGCAAACCGTCTAATGTTAAATAAATACGAGATTTTAAAAATAAATCTCGTATTTAATTTAACATTCGTATTACGAATATACAAGATTTATTTTTCAATTCGTTTGTATATTAGACGAATGCTCTGCACATGCGCAGTGTGCACAAAACTTTGCACATGCGCATTGTTCTGCAATTTGAAGCGAGCGCGGCATCCATCTTGATTTTCATCGGCTCGTTGTATTTTTGGTAGTGTTTAGTCATCCAGGTTAGTAATTTGTTTGCAAATAACTATTTTTTATACAAACATGCCATTTAACACACATAATTTACACTAGAATATTACAATTTTTGAGCAAGCCATGTTTCTTGTTCATTTGTTTATTTCGTTTCGTTCGTGTTTGATTGTTTGTGCAAGCGCAATCTGAAACAATTTTAATAATTACGAGACACGAGATAATTAATAAAAATGAATTTATTTCATATTTATTAATTATCTCGTGTCTCGTAATTAAATCTCGTTCGTGAAAGCGCAAACCGTCTATTAACAAATCTATTGTTTGTTTATTTACTTTTTTAAATGCCCTACCATCTGAGCCCAATCATTTGGTGGGTAACAGTGTTGCTTGTTTCACACCGTTCCTAGTATTTTATTTTTTAAAATATTAATTTTCTTTAAAATAAATTCTTTCATATATTAGGTTGTTTGCGCGCGCCACTAAAAATTGAATTCTGTGATTCTAGGGCGGGGACGCAGCGCCATCGTGTGAGAAGACTTTGTATTTCAACCATCTTTTTATGGCTTATCGTGGAATGTTTGGGTCTTTTTACTATAGGTGGCTATGCTTCATCACGATAAGGGAAGACATGACGCCATACGGATCCGTCTCTAAGTTTTAAGACTTCTTTGCTTAAATGCTTGCTTAAAAACCGGAGCCGCATATCATAGACGTGTGAAAATGAAATCTGAATTTCACCGCCATCATTTCCGAAACCATCCATCGAATATTTGTATTCGATGCAGTTTTGTTGGGTTGGGTTCCTTAGGCCTAATTTTTTATCGCGGAGTGATAACGAACACAAAGGAAGCTATTCACATTCTTTTGAGTTACCACGTTCGCACTAGCTTAACTAGTAAGTATCTATTGTTTAATCGTTGTTCAGGTCATGAAATTAATTCATTTGATATTAAGTTTTTTTATATTTTTTATAGGACGATGATAAAATTTGGACTTTAATTTGAGATGATGAAATCCATCGCCACGTCGAGGCTACGCCGACCGACATCCCTGTGAAATTATGCAGTTTTCATTTCCACAATTCATTTCTTCGGTTGTTCCAATTTCTATTCGAGATTTATAATTTTCCATTTTCTTCTTTTTTTTGAATCGATTTTAATGAAATTTAATTTGAAATTGTAAGAGTGAATGTGCCAATTTTGATATTGTAAGACTGCACTCCAGCTGTATGAGTGTAGCATTTATCAGCTATGATATTGTAAGACTGCACTCCAGTTGTATGTGTGTAGCATTTATCAGCTATGATATTGTAAGACTGCATTCCGAAATATGAATGTAGCATTTATCATGTATGTATATTGTAAGACTGCATTTCAATACATGAGTGTAGCATTTATTAATTACCATGAATTAATAATGGCACATTTCGTTCATTTCGAGTAGAATGTGAGAAATCGGTAACCATCATTGCACTCAAGCTGGGTCAAGTTGGGTAAAACCCAATTTCTCTTCATTTTAATTTATTGGATTATTTTTAGTATTTTATTCAGTAGTTTTAAATTGTTTACTGCGTTTATGTTAATTTTATTTATTCATTTGTTCGCTTGCCCCAAATATTTCTTCATCATTGCACTCAAGCTGGGTCACGTTGGGTAAAACCCAATTTCTCTTCATTTTAATTTATTGGATTATTTTTAGTATTTTATTCAGTAGTTTTAAATTGTTTACTGCGTTTATGTTAATTTTATTTATTCATTTGTTCGCTTGCCCCAAATATTTCTTTTTAGTATTATAATTTAGTTTATGGTATTTTAAAACTTTGTGAGCTCGGTTTGAATTTTGAATTCTAATTTGCTGTTGGAATTTATTGTTCTACTAGTTGAAAACCCTGTCAAATGACGGGGGAAAAAACTATGCTTATTAACGTGTTTATTTACTTAGAAAATATTTCCTTGAATAGTAAATGTTAAATGTTAAACAATCCCAAGTCATAATAGCCTGTTAAATCTTCCCGAATCCTGTCAAATCATATCCCAGATCATTCATGACTCATGGAATAATGATAAATCAAATCCCAGGCCATAATAACCCGTGTCGTAATATGTTGTCGCTTTCTCTGGTATTCTGTTTTGAATGCTGAAATTGATGGCACTGGTGATTTTTCTAATTCCGTGCGATATTTGGGAAAACCTTTATAATCAATTCGTCTTTGGTTGATGTCAGCTTACAAAAGTTTGTTGGCAATGTGATACATTGTGTAGATCTGTCGATTGCCATCTCCCCATTACCAATATCCAGCAATTGTTTTGCGAAATGTTTGGCGGATGCATTATTTTGTAGTTGAACAGGCA
Source organism: Strigamia maritima (assembly GCA_000239455.1). Lineage (NCBI taxonomy): Eukaryota > Metazoa > Arthropoda > Chilopoda > Geophilomorpha > Linotaeniidae > Strigamia > Strigamia maritima. The sequence goes on from JH430236.1 coordinate 63,467, forward strand.
TATTGGTTTTCAAAGTCAATTTCTTTACATGTCGCCATAAAACTGATGATTTGAGATGAGACAGGCAATAAGTTCATCAGCTGGTGTTGAACGTAGTATAACTGGCAAGAGTTTGTCGGAAATCACCAGACAATAAAATGAGTGCTCCGCCAAATCTCAAATTTTGCAGTGTACGATCAAGCGCTTCAATGCTTTTTCGTGAGCTATTGTGCATTCGTCCCATATGATAAGTTCACCTGTTTAGATAACTTTGCCCATTCCAAAATTTTTGGTAATATTGCATTTTGGCGCCTCAGTGGTTTGAAATTCAACGGCAATTTGACCACCATCCAAAAGTGTTGCCACAATTTCAGATGATGCAATTGCCAGTACAATTTTACTCCTTGATCGTATGGTTGCCAAAATGATTGAAATGAGAAAAGTTTTTTGCTTGTACCTCCGGGTGCATCTATGAAGTATAATCTGCAGCTTTGATTTGTAATTGCTTGCATGATTGTGTCATATACAATATTGTGTTGTTCTGGAACCAATTTCGGGAGATTCTTTTCAACAAATGTACCCAAGTCATTGACATCGAAGTGTGTTTTACGTTGCAAATCATGATCATAAGTGCCATTTGCAATTTGATTTGCTGCACTCAACTGCACCATTATTTGTTAGCGATTGCAGCTTGATGACCCATTTTCTCCTCTTTAAATTTTTTGAAGGTTTTTACTTCCTCGTACTGTCTATTCATCGGAATGGGTCGAGGTCGCCCTATTAATCCTGTCATTCTTAGTTGATGATAATAGTATTGGGATGAGTTGAGTGTTGTGGGATTCCATATTATCAGTCTTTCAGGTGCTGCTTCGGCTAGGTATTTTTTGTACTCTTCAGTTTCCGCGAACAATGTTATCGCTTTGCTTCGGTTTAGAAACAACTTCTGATTGATGAAGTTTTCGATCTTTTATCGGTCATCTGATTATTCTTCCAGTCATAGTAGTTCTTTTCTTCTTCCGGTGTAGCCGGAAATCGCTCATTTAGTAAGGGTGCTGGGGATCAACTTCGCTACTTATGTTTCTTTCGAGTTTGGCTCGCTCTCTCTGGCCAAAAGCGTTCGCTGTTCGTCTCCTTGACCCCCATCGTCTATCGATTGCACGGGTTAATGATCCATAATTTTCGAATTCCCTTCTCATGGAAAAACTGCTCTAAAGGTATTTGTTGGGACTCGTATTCCTTCTGGGAGTTCATTCCCATATATCCTCGATCAAAACCATCGCCTCATTATACACGTTTGGTGTGAATTGCATTGCATGTCCGGATTCGTTGCTTGCCAACGATGTAGCTCTTTTATTTAACATACTTTTTAACATTCTTTTTAACCGACTAAGATCAATTTTACAAAGGCTGAGGATTATACTACAAAATTTTGTAGGAATAGACATCGCATTTGAAAATTTTGTCTATTTCCGATTGCAAATTCCAGCCTGCTACGGATCTGCATCGGATCTCCTCGTGGCAACCACGAAATAAAGACAAAAGTTGATGTTGAAGGATACCTGGTTTTTCCATCTTTTAGATCATAAAACTTGATGGTGATTTTTTTCTTAAAGCCTAATGGAGGCAAGTGATCAGCTCCAGTTAAAAAGATCAATAACTGTTGATAAGTTGTGTTAATCGAGAAAAGTTCCAAGCTCATTTTCCTCGTGATGTGGCCTCCTAGAAAGAGCTTTTATTAACAAAATATACAAAAGTAGGGCAAATTAGATGAAATAATCTGGATGCACAGCAGTTCAGATTGGATCTACAGTTATTCTTCTACAAGTAGAAATCACAGGTCCAAGCAGGAATCTGGTAATGGAACAAAAAATATAAATAAAAGAATAAAGTGTTACATAAACACAAGGTTTCTTAAATGACGCTTATTGCTCAGTTTGGGTTGTGGGGTGGCCGCAGGTCGTTGTGGGGCGAGACCAAGTGATTTGCGATGAGGCTTTTTAAAAGTGTGCAACAAGATTAGAAAAAATTGAAAACTTGTGGGGATTGCATCTTTACTAATGTTGGTCTTGATTATTGGACACAAGCATTTGCACATTGATATAATTGTAAACTTAAGCTCGCATTTGATAAATGATTTTTGGCCACACTAGCCGACACAACTGCTCTGTTTAAAATCTTAACAGTGTGTGACTTATTTTTCAAAATGTATAAAAGAAACACGTCATCAGATTAAAGACGTGTATGGCCTAAGTCGTTGCTTGCGTCTATAAGCTCAATTCTATCTGTCTATCTATTTATCGGAAGAATGGCTAGGAAACTTCTAATGGTGCCACCGGAAATAATGGCGGCTTTGCAAATACCTGCACAGATTCGACGTAAATGAAATGAATATGATGAAATCGAGCCTCAATTTTAAAAACTAGTTTCAATCAAAAATGATATACACAGCATTTTAGATACCGAATCATAGATTAATAAATGTATTTGAAAGTACTTTATCACTTAACTCTTGATCAGTGGTTACGAAAGACTTCACAGTGTTGAAACCAGTCCACACAGGATATTTGAACAACAAATGGTTTATTACGGCAAGAGACGCACGACGTGAAAGCATTTACCTCGAGGATCGGAGCAATTAGTTTCTCTCTCTCTTCATAATACGAATGTTGGAAAAGAAATGGTTGATAATCCAGAGTTGTTAGATTTAATTCATACAATTCCAAATACAACTTCCACTCCAACAAAATTATCCTCTACAAGATTGCAAGCTGGTTCCGCTATGAATGATTCTCAATCTCCTAAATCTGGATATGAATTTAGCTACTCGAATGATTTCTCAACTTTGAGTGATTTCTTGGGGGAGAGGGGGAGAAAACTTCCAAGCCCAGCCTTTTCGTGGCCTCCCCTGGGTACTCCACTGTGGCACTTTGTTTTTCCGCTGCAGTGGTGCTAATGGGTCCTCTGGTTATCTATCTCTCTTCTATTTTTGCTCCGCTTTCTCTTCTGTGGCTTTTGTCTCTGTTTTTGGCCTTTTTTTGATAATGTAATGCTGCATTCCATTCTGTAATGGAATGTACAAATGTAGTGTTTATCAATGGTCAAATGTGTTTGTTTATGTCAGATTTATATTGGTCAGATTAAAAGACGTGTATGACCTCAGTCGTCGCTTACGTCTATAAACTCAATTCTATCTATCTATCGTTGTTGATTACGCTCCTTTTTTTCTTGTTTGTACTCGACCTCGCTGAGTAGGAGTCTTAATTGTTTTTGATCCTTTCCTCGGCATTGGTTTCAAACGAAAAAGTTGTTAAAATTCGAATGCGACCGGCCAAAAAATAGCTCTTGTTACTCAAATTTACCTTACAATTTATTTGTGAAAATCTTGGCCAGGTCCCCACGTGTTGCGTCTGGTTTGGAATCTTCTTCAAATAAGTGCCGGGTTGAGTTGGCGCAGTGGAATGCTAATTTAATAGTCTTCTATCCGTAGTTCGGCTTGGTTGTCTAGGGGTTTTTGGTATGAGTGAGTTCACTAAAGAGTGTATTCGGATTCACTGGAACTGGCTCCGCTATAAATAGTGGCCAGACTTGAGTGAATCAGATAAAAAGTTACCTCAAACTTCTAATACTAAACAGTTCTGATGAGAACTTGAGCTCTGCGCACGTATGGCGGCCCGTTTAACCAAATGTATCGGTCCAAAATGATCTTATGAGATCGGGTGACCCAATGGTCAGAAAAGCGCTGTCTCTAAACTTGGTTAGAGCAAGCGGTGGCTATCCTCACGGCAGTGAGGCCAGCAAAATAAGCTATCCTTGTTAGGCAAACAAGGCCAGCAGTGGTCCAAAGTGATACAGCAGTGAAACTCTGGTCAACCAAAATGTATTACAAAATTGGGTGATCTGGTGAGAGATGTTGATTGGTTGAATATTTGACTTAGACTGACGATCTCAGTGCAAAGCAGGATGCTTGGTGATGTCATTTCCTTGCACAGTAGGATGCGCTAGTACACTAATTGATCCCAACAATGAAACATCTGCTGAGCTCGCATGGTTCATCAGAGCCAAAGCACTCAGCCTCCCCCAAAGTGGGCGGAGCTGGCAACATCCTGTTGCATCGCCCCTCAATTAGTGCAGGAAACAACACCAAATAATAATGTGAATTATTCACAAGTAATTCCAAATAGAGCTAAATCATTTACACTTTACAATTTAGGCCTAACTTAGGACTAAATCTATTTACATAGAAATTAGAGTGCTCATTATAAATAATGACAGGGTACATTTCTGAGTGGACCCACTTGGGTCACCACAAGCTACATACCTAAATATCTATGTTGTTATAGCTATGTCTTATGTACACTCTTCAGAAGTGGCATCCACATTCTCTAATCCACATACCATGAAACGAGTCCACATGGAAGCAGAACATTTTAACTAACACCTCTCAGCTTTTTTTGGGGGTCTTGCATTCATCTATGGATGATTGTTTGGCACCTGATACGTGAATATAGATCTGTCCGAGTGCTCTGTTGCGGCGCTTGTAGAATTTCTTGATTTCCTTGTCTGATGCTTTTGGATCCAATTTTTCATCTTCTGTCACAAAATCCCATAAATTTTCTGACATCAAATAAATCTTGATTTGATGCTTCCACTGTTCATAATTTGAGTTGTCCAATATTGGGATCTATTGGAGAAAGTGTCCATGCCCTCAGATGTAAATTTGGGGCCACATGCGTGAGTAATTTCTTAAATTGCAAAAATTTAGAAATTAAATTTTATTGACACCTGTTTTTTTCCTAATTTTTTGATGACCTTGGATGACCTTCGATAATGGCAAATCAATCTCCAAATGAATTGGCCAGAGGGACAATCTTCTGCTACCATATTGATGTATGTGTAATTTGCTGGGCACCGGAGGATGAAATGATGAGATTGGATATGCATCTGGACAGGCCTCAATTCTATTTGCTCACTCAATGTAATTTGATTAAATAAATGTCCAAAGGTTTGTAAACAGGATAAAACAAACCATTTAATCATAAAATAAAATATAAACTTACAAAACTTAAGAAGAGACAAAACTCAAGTCAGCAGTCAGTGATAAACTCCTGTCACATTTAATTAAACTTATTTTTGTTAATGTAAAACATACAAAAGAATTTGAATGTAGGGGATAATTAAAATGATTGATTGTTCTCCATTACTCCATCATTTAATTGCAATTTGTTGACTGGTGGTTTAACCTCTTGATGTTATCATGCAAACATAAAAACATCCAAAATAATTTCTTGTCCTCTAACACAATTTAATTGCAATTTGTTGACTGGTGGTTTAACCCCTAGATGTTATCATATAAGAGTGAAAAGTGATTGATTGTTCTCTATTACAAAGAACACTGGACAATGGAATGTACGAATGTAGTGTTTATCAATGGTCAAATGTGTTTGTTTCTTTATGTCAGATTTATATTGGTCAGATTAAAAGACGTGTATGGCCTAAGTCGCCGCTGGCGTCTATAAACTCAATTCTATCTATCGATCTCTCTCTCTCTTAGTACGTCAGATAAAAGACATTGATGGCCTAAGTCGCTGCTTTGCGTCTATTAACTCAATTCTATCTATCTAAGAACACTGGAGTTTTTTTTCTGTCAGATGAGGTGCAGCTACAATTATCCTGTACATTTTAATTGGTGGAAGATGACAGATAGGGTATCGATCATATGTCCGAATGATCGTTTGTCCGAAAATTAAAAAAACGGACTGGTGTGTTTTTCAGAATGATTGCTTTTCAGAATGATTGCGGACAAACGTACTTTCGGACAAATGTTTTTCAGACAAACATACATTCGGATAAACGGCGTTTGTCTATGTCCGGAAAACGTTTTTGTCTGTAACATTGATTAATAATAATTGATTAATAATTATTAACCAATGGTCCGGATAAAAACGTCAAAATTAGTGTCATATGACTGATTTTATTTATTTCTAACATAACATAGGAAATACTTGCATTTTGTTTATCAAGTTATCGTGGTAAGAGTACATCTTAACCCATTTAAGTTACCCATCTCAACATGTTGATACTCTTTTGGTAACTTCCTAATAAGTTGATAACACAGCCAGATTTCAGACATCACCTCCTTAAGATCGGTAAGTTTCTTAGCGACTGCACGAATTCTTTGAGTGAAAAGCTTAATACTTTCTCCTGGCTTAATAAGTAAAGCGCTTAATGCTTAGTTCCCACTTGGCAGAAATTCCGGCAAAAAATTTTCTGCTGCAGAAAATTTTGAGTGTAGAAAGCAGCAGTGTTATGAATTGCCTTCCTTAGGTGGCATCCATTTTTAAATTCTACTTTTCTGCTTTTTTTGCCCACTTTTCAGTCCACATACTTTTCTGCATTCAAAAATTTCTGCAGCAGAAAATTTTCTGCCGGAATTTCTGCCAAGTGGGAACTAAGCACAACTCATCATAAAGATGACAAATCCTAGTATGGGATACAGGCTCAAAATGAGCAATCAATGCGTCCCACGCAACCCTGCCATCTCTGGTATCTGATATATACGGACGAAATTCTTTCGAGATTGAATTATGTAGCGTAGAGTAAGCTCTGGCTTTCCGTTCCTCATATCCGTTCCTCATCGCTCAGTCACTCGAAGATCAGTTGCAGGTGGCATTGCTGGAGGATTTGCTGTTAAGAAAGCCCAACAATTCCGATCCATTAATAGGATTTAAATTTCTTCCTTCCAGATTGTAAAGGTGTCATCGGTTAATATCGTCACTCTTCCGGGCTTATTCTCGTCATCCATCATCTTGATTGTTGACAGAACATCAGGTCAAAACAAAATATAACTTTGTAACGATTTGTGTTTTTTCGTTTCACATTCATTGTTGGGCAGGTTCAGATAAATGGAATTAGGTGCCACCTTTGCACATGGGGCTAGGGTAGTGTCCAAATATCATTCCAGTTATGAATGGTTTTGGGCCTCAATTTGTATGGAGTAATGGTGAGGAGAAAAGTAGGCTTACTTGAAAGTGATTACACATAGGGTAATTTATCTTAAGTATGCAAAGTAGGTTGTGCGCATTAGGTGAACAAACTGTTTAGGTTGATCAATAAAATCTCCGGTTTGGGAGAATGTCACAATCCACCATAAAAAGCCACCTTATAAAGCATGAAATATGTCCAGATATGGGATGAGTTTGCTCTAAATGTAACCTCCTGGTTGCTATGCCGCTTTCAGTTACATTTAGGCTGAGATGAACACCTTGTATGTGCTATAAAGCAAGCCTGGTGTCCATATAGGATGAAACAAGCTCCTTATGTGTGCTATATTGCAGGTCCGGTGCTTGAAAGGGGTGAAATGGTGCACCTTCAGGTATGCTCTGTTGCAGGTCCAGTGCCCCAAGTGCTGCTCAGATGCCTCAAACTGTCATACATCACCTCTAATCAGGTGACTTAGGACCAGTTCATTGAGGTCTATTAATATTTCAAAAGGGGTGACTGGTGGTGTGAGCAGAGTCTACTAGCAACCGGAGGTAACACCACAAAAATAATGCAAATTACCTCACAGGTGATAATTTAAATTTTAGGCTGATTATACGGATCATAATACTCCCCCCCACCGAGACTTGGTTTATTTATTTAAACAAGTTTCGATAAAAAAGAAATCATGATAACTTGAAAGTCCAAACTAAATTCACAGATCAGAACAAAACACAAAAACAGTCCAATATTTTAAATAAAGTTCATAAACCAAAATAAAGTCCAAATTCGCCGATAATTGAATAACCTCAAGCACAAAGCTAAAGTTTCCTTCTCCTGAAGACACGCCAATCAAAACAACAATTTATCCCCCTTCGCTCAACAATAGAATACTGACAATAAAAATTGCCAGTAGCACATACACAAACTCTAGGTGCAATGAGTTCGGATTAGTAATGCTCAGTTATGATTAGTAACAATTGAACAGTTTCACGAAAAGTAAGTCTTAAAATTAATGTTGATTCTTGATGTCTTCATAATGTTGATATATATGTCCGTAAATCTTCAGTCACAAGCTGGGTATCGTTTTTCACTTTGCTTGGCTTCAATATATAATCCATTGCTCTATTCTTTCGCGGAAGAGATGTTTAACTTTCATGGTTATATTCCAAATTCAGTTCCAAACGGCGAAAATCCAGTCTTTAACTAAAACTATAAATACTAAAAAAAACAAATCAATAATTAATAAATCTGATCAAAAGAAAAATTCAATCAAATTCAAATCCAAAAAAATTTCACAAATAATTAAATATAACTTCAATAATTCATAGTCTGAAACAAGTCCCAAAATTTTTACCACTTGTTTTTGTTCAGATCTAATCAATGTCCACCCTGGACGTTAGTACCCTAGATTTCCGAGTCAGTATATTTAAGGGTCCCCAGCAAATGAACACCAATCAGTTCTACTACCCCCTCAAATTTAAAGATTCTAGGTGGCTCTAATGATAGAACTACAAGCTCAAACCGAATCATTAAATCAGAAATATTCCAATAGAAATAGATATAAATCTCCAGAGCAAAGTCTAAAAATTAAATAAATCACAATAAATTTCTGACCAAATAAATTTGAAAATTAATTACAAACTAAATATACTAACTCTCAATTAAATCAAAATCATTCATTAAACAAATTGCAATGATTGCTTGTTAACCTTGTTTCGGACCAATATTTCGTCTTGTTTGCCCGACCACGTGCATCCAGCTTCCATTGCACGTGAACCACTAATCAAATTCCGTTTACCAGTCGGTGCAAACCCCACATTGTTCAAAACTATTTTCTGGGTCACATTGTTAATCAAATGAGTAAATTTGACGGTACCTACTCCTTCGACATTAAAGGTCCCCAAATACACATTCATTTGATACGGTAATGTGTGCCCGAACCCGTGTCCCAGATCCATTCATTATTTACTGATGACACACTCATTGTATCGATAATTAAGGCATCTTCGTCTAGTGCTATTGAAAAAGACAGAGCTACCCCCACCTGCAACGTTGGGCTTCCCCCTCTTACACCTCAGTCGTCGCTTGCGTCTATAAACTCAATTCTATCTATCTATCCCCCTCTTACAGGATGCAGAATAATGGCCTAAAGTCTTGCAGATCGAACAAGTGACTTCCTTCTTCGACTTCTTACAACAATCTTTTGAATAATGCCCCTTTATCCCACAATTATAACAAATAATTCCCGCATTGGACTTATTTTTCCCAGATCTTTTCTTATCCGTAGATAGAGCATTATCCCCATTATTCCCTGTTTTATTCCCATTATTATTTGATTGCATATCCCTTGCTTTCAAATTCTCAAATTTTTCGATTAACATCGCCTCAACTTTACTGGGAATAAAATCTGTATTGGGCCAACGATGCATTACACTAACTGCATTGTGATATTGGGGTGGTAGGGTACAGGTCATCCTGTATGCCATGTCATCATCTGGCATTTTCTTGCCTGCCAATTCCAAATCCCTAGCTAATTGGGTAATTCTATTTGAGAAATAAAATGATGCTCTCATTTTTCTTCATTTGCGCCAAATGAAATTCTCCTAATAATCTGGAAATACGCGCTTTAGATTTGGGTTCGAAGGTTTTTCCCAACTTTTCCCATCTCTCAACAGGTCCCACTAACCCATCCCTAACCAAAATAGCATAGGGAGGTGCTATGTACCAGATTCTCGGGATTGTGAAAAATGTTTCTTACGGTTAAGCAACCTCGAAGGTGAAAATGAGTGATAGATAACAAAAATGACTTCGAGATGTCGGCTTCACTGATGAAACCCTATCACAATTATTCGTGAATTGATGTCCTTGTTGTCCTCTGCGAAGGTCAACAAGGTCACGCAACGAAAATGGCTCCAAACTCGGAAAACGTCTAAAAATCGCAGAAATCCCGCTCCAAATCGCAGAACATCGCTTCAAGATGACGAAAATCCTCTCCAAAGACAGCCAAGGAGCTGTATAACACGATGTGCGTCCAACTGGGTCCAGAACTTCGTCTCGCTCGATCCAGACACGTCGAAAATGGCGCTCGAACTCGAAAATAATAAATATACGGCAGTAAAATGTCCAAAAACGAGATAATAATGTAATTACCTTCGTTTGTCTCGCTTGGAGCGGAGACAAACTATAACAACTCACGTTTAGGGCTCGAAAATTGATGTTAGGCCTCGAAAATCTAGTAAATAGCTCCGCACTATTGCCGGTGATGGAGAAATATGGAATTTTTAAGCGTTGTGCTCGTTTAATGAAAGTTGGAGAAGTCGGAAAATTGCAGCTATATGGAAGACACTACTGTGATATTTTCTCTCAACCACATTATCTCATTAATAATGTAGACATAAGAGTCTCTTTAACGAAAAACAGTGATACTTTTAGTTTGATTTCACTCGAGGCAAATGCCGACTACAAGACAACAATAAATGATGCTGGTTTAGTCATTAACAAAATTGTCCCGAGCGCTTCTGTATTGCTAGCACATCATCAGGCTCTGGAAAAGCGAAATGCTAAATATCCCATTCAAAGAGTCAAGTTAAAACATTTACTGTCTCTCAGGGATCTCAGAATGCATCTTTAGATAATGCTTTCCTCGGTCAATATCGCGTTTAGTTTTTGGCTTCGTATCCAATGCAGCATCTTGTGGCTCTTATAATACTAACCCGTTTAACTTTGCTCATTTTCTCGTAAATCATTTCTAGATTTCTAGATTTCTAGTATTTCTAGATGGGAAGCCCGAGTCGCCGCTTACGTCTATAAACCTAATTCTCTCTCTCTCTAGATTGGAAAGGTGTACCATTAAGCGCATTCAAGCCCGACTTTCCCAATGCTAAAATGCAGCTCGGGAGTTTACTGCTCTCTATCAAACTATGAATAAAGCAGACAAGGAATTAGGGTTGGGTATTTCTAACACACATTACTTTCAGGGTGGATATGTATTATTTGCTGTGGATCTAACACCGGATTCATCCACAAGTCAATCTCACTTAAGTTTAGTTAAGCAGGGAAATGTTAGAATTGAAATAAGATTCGGACAAGCTTTAGCACAAACCATAACTGTATTAGTATACGCGAAGTATCAAACGATCTTAGAGGTAGATAGAGCTAGGAATATTGTTAGTGAATTTTAATCCTGAATACAATTCAAATAGAAGAAATTCTATCCCAAAATACGTTCACAAAACGCTTCTTTAATGGCGTCTATCCAATTGATTTGTTACCTTCATCAAAACAGACTGGCGCATTTGTTATAAATACACATCCACATAACAAACCGGGAGAACATTGGGTAGCAGTTTTTATTGATGGGAAATGGCCGAGACAAGTCGAATACTTTGATTCATTTGGGAAGCCACCACCAAAGGAAATTATGGCTTTTATTCATGCAAATGAATGTTCTTTTTCAAAAAAAAAATAAATCGGACCTATCAATCTCCGTGTAGCCTGGCATGTGGATACTATTGTATATATTTCATTTATTTTAGAAGTAAAGGAAAAAGCTTTGATTATATAAACTCACAATTTAATTCCAAAGATCCGTATTATAATGACAAAAAAGTTACAAGTTTTGTTAATCACATATTCAACTTTAAAATGACAAAAATGTATGACAGAAATTGTATTGTTCAAATAAGTCAAGCATTAAAAAACATGAAATGATAATCTATAATTTATCTTTGTTTGCAAAAGAGTCTACTTCATCATAAGAATGTTGGGATTGAAATATTATAGCCTCTTCATCTAATCCTTTTTCAAAACATCATTTTCATCAACGGGCGGTATGGAAACCACAGATAATGTTCTAAAATGGGCCTCTCATTGTAGGCCCACTGTTTCAATCGTCCGAAGCAGTATACACATTCCACGGAATCCTCTTCACCTAGGTATATGAAGCCCGCGCGAGCCGGAGCTTGGCTGTCAACGTTGCACTTATATGCGGGCCAGTTGTGAAAAGTTTTCTTGCGTTGTTCGATTCGATTCATCATAGCACATCTGGACATCATTTACATTTCAATGGAGGAGGTCATGCTGCAGCACCAGTTTATCATGAGGGGAGTGGTGGACTAGACTAGCATGTTGAAGCACCACTCTTTAAAGCAAAGTACTTTTGCCTGAGGGCAGTGAATTAGGTTTGAACTCTGGGAGAATTCATGAAGACTGCAAGAAGGTTTTGATTGGTTATTTAAGTTTTGATGTAGATCCTGGTATTTTGGACATCTTATAGCTTCAAGATCGAGAAAAGGAATCCCGCATTTACTCAACCAATTTTTTTCAAACTGTCCATCTTTAAACGCAAAAACAGGTTTGTTAGCTTCCTCAACACAATCAATATGTAAATCATTAAGTATTAATGGAATCCAGATTGGAGGGAGGTTGGAAGGCCCATCTTCAAATTTCATGCCGTGAATGTTTCGCTTCAACCAAGCTGCAACTCTGATATTTTGGATCTAGATCTCGAAAATTTCCTACTTCAAAATGATAGCTTAAAATGTTGTCTCGTAAGATTTTATCACATAAGACGGTAAAACTCTTGTGGCCTGGTAAAACTCTTGTGCAGGCCACGCAAGATGGTCTGACGTGGTGCGTGGGGCCAGGAGTAGCACTCCCTTGCCATCTTGCTCCAAGATGGCGCCCCAAACTTCGCCAGGTTTTTCATCGAGTTGCCATGGCGACTAGCGAGTCGCCATCTTGATCACGTCATAACCCGACTCTTAGATGAACGCCTTAGATGAAAGACGTGTATGGCCGAAGTCACCGCTTGCGTCAATTCTCTCTCTCTCTCTCTCTCTAGTGAGATGTTGAAAAAAAGCTCCATAAGTTCTGGTTGTCTTTTGCATAAAGGTCATGAGTAGGCCCAGCAAAACTGGCAAGTGATTATGAAAACAATACACTATGACTTATTACTATTCAGTTGACACTTAAGGTTACAAAAATAAACATGATATGAGTAAATATTATATTAAAATTATAAAGCATAACACATCATAAAATGCAAACATGTCACATTTCCAACCTTAAACGAAAATGTAAACAAAAGATTAACAAACAAAATTAATTAACAGGAATCAAATCCTGCAGGCAAAGACATAACTGGGCCGGACAATTCCAAATGAGTCGGTCTTACCATAGTAGTTAACTCTTGATTACTAATTTGATCATCCTCCTTAGGTAATTTTGGAGTGAAATGCGTTGATCGTGAAGATCTCCATTGCCAAACCTTTTTTCCAAACCAGAAAACTAATACAAATCCAATTATTACTATTATAATGATACTAGCAATATGTGACCAAGAAAAATTGTTGCTATCTTTTTTTATATTATCTAAAGCTGCAGTTGCTGCATTAATCTCTGATCGAACATGAATGAAATATCTGGCATCTGAACAATATCTTTCTCTTTACTTACATTACATTAATAACTTACTATTTTTCCATTTTTCTAATAATTCTTCATCTTGAATGCTTATTATTCTACCGAGAGGCGCTACAAACAAATTTACAGATTTATTTGCATATCGCAGGCGTTCCTGGAAATGGCGTGGAAGGAATATCTCCTTTCCAATCGCTGAACATGCCGGTGGCAACAACCAACATTCCCGAATTGCGAGTGATGATGGTCGGGTTGATGTATGTTTGATGTGTCTTCCTTACTTGCTAAAATGGGCTCGTCTTCTCCCCATTCATCGATGCACATGATTAACTTCAAGTTGTAATGTGTTGTTTTGTGGGTCGAATCAATACAAACTGCTACTTCTCTTAATGTGTTATAAAGTGATTTTTGAAATCCAGTTTGCAAAATCAAAACAAAATCTTCTTTCTCAAGACTTGGAAATTTTCCGGAACTTTCTCCACATATGGTTTATAGAACTGAACACAATTGTAGTTTGATGCTCACAACTCCTCTACAATCATAGACACACTGATGTGGTCTTCTGGATGACGCTGAATGCCTTCAATGTTGAAACGTCTCTTGATATTATTCATATCTCTCTTATTAAGTAATATTTCACGTGTAGCCAATGGACTGTTGTCATCTGACAAGTTTAATTAATGTGGTGGCTTTTGTGGATGACAACTGTAATGTAGATGTAAATGTTAAACATTTACATTTCAAAAAGAATATAATCTGTAACACTAATTTTAAAAATTGAATTAAATTTTTGAATTTTCTAGGGCGGGTACGTGGCGCCATCGTGTGAGAAGACATTGTATTTCCACCATCTTTTTATGGCTTATCGTGGAAAGTTTGGGTCTTTTTACTATAGGTGGCTATGCTTCATCACGATAAGGGAAGACATGACGCCATACGGATCGCGTCTCTAAATTTTAAGACTTCTTTGCTTAAATGCTTGCTTAAAAACCGGAGCCGCATATCATAGACGTGTGAAAATGAAATCTGAATTTCACCGCCATCATTTCCGAAACCATCCATCGAATATTTGTATTCGATGCAGTTTTGTTGGGTTGGGTTCCTTAGGCCTAATTTTTTATCGCGGAGTGATAACGAACACAAAGGAAGCTATTCACATTCTTTTGAGTTACCACGTTCGCACTATCTTAACTAGTAAGTATCTACTGTTTAATCGTTGTTCAGGTCATGAAATTAATTTATTTGATATTAATTTTTTTATATTTTTTTATAGGACAATGATAAAATTTGGACTTTAATTTGAGATGATGAAATCCATCGCCAAGTCGAGGCTACGCCGACCGACATCCCTGTGAAATTATGCAGTTTTCATTTCCACAATTCATTTCCTCGGTTGTTCCAATTTCTATTCGAGATTTATAATTTTCCATTTTCTTCTTTTTTCGAATCGATTTTAATGAAATTTAATTTGAAATTGTAAGAGTGAATGTGCCAATTTTGATATTGTAAGACTGCACTCCAGTTGTATGAGTGTAGCATTTATCAGCTATGATATTGTAAGACTGCATTCCGAAATATGAATGTAGCATTTATTATGTATGTATATTGTAAGACTGCATTTCAGTACATGAGTGTAGCATTTATTAATTACCATGAATTAATAATGGCACATTTCGTTCATTTGGAGTAGAATGTGAGAAATCGGTAACCATCATTGCACTCAAGCTGGGTCACGTTGGGTAAAACCCAATTTCTCTTCATTTTTTTATTTATTTATTTTTTTTAAATTTAATTTATTGGATTATTTTTAGTATTTTATTCAGTAGTTTGCCCGAGTCGCCGCTTACGTCTATAAACCTAATTCTCTCTCTCTCTCTATTCAGTAGTTTTAAATTGTTTACTGCGTTAATGTTAATTTTATTTATTCATTTGTTGCTCGCCCCAAATATTTCTCATTAGTATTATAATTTAGTTTATGATATTTTAAAACTTTGTGAGCTCGGTTTGAATTTTGAATGTTAATTTGCTGTTGGAATTTATTGTTCTACTAACTCGGCTGGAATGAAATGTTCCAATTTCTTTTCTTTTTTTTCAAAAAACACAGCAGATCATACTATAAAATTTTAGTCCATTTTAGCTTGATCCAATATCCATGTTTGTGCTGGGCACATAACCTATGTTTGCCACGATAGCCACCAATATTACGAGGAGGAGCTTCCTCATTATCATCATTTTGCGCGCTTTTATCGGTTTTGTTGGTTTTGTTTGTTGCATAATTAAATGACTTGAATTCTCGTAACTTTGAAAGCTGCTTGTTATAACTTGCATTATGGTTCGCTCGTCTTTCGGCAAGAGGCGGACGTCCGTCCAACCAGCAGCTTAGTAATAAAACTGGGATCTGTAGATATTCTTCTAAAAGTAGAAATCACAGGTCCAAGCGGAAATCTGGTAGTGGAACTAAAAAAATAAAATAAAAGAATAAAAGTGTTACATAAACACAAGGTTTCTTAAATGACGCTTATTGCTCAGTTTGGGTTGTGGGGTGGCTGCAGGTCGTTGTGGGGCGAGACCAAGTGATTTGCGATGAGGCTTTTTAAAAGTGTGCAACAAGATTAGAAAAAATTGAAAACTTGTGGGGATTGCATCTTTACTAATGTTGGTCTTGATTATTGGACACAAGCATTTGCACATTGATATAATTGTAAACTTAAGCTCGGATTTGAAACCTTGTTGAAGATGATTTTTGGCCACACTAGCCGACACAACTGCTCTGTTTAAAATCTTAACAGTGTATGACTTATTTTTCAAAATATATAAAAGAAACGCTTGTTTTATGATCTAACACGTCATCAGATAAAAGACGTATATGGCCTAAGTCGTCGCTTGCGTCTATTAGCTCAATTCTATCTATCTATCTATCTAACACGGCATCACATCTGGTTGACATCTGACTGCTGTCCACTCCTTTAATCAGTCTCATCAAAGAGACAATAGCTTTTATGACCTAACTGCGCCTTCACATCTCATATCTGGCTGCCGTGCTCTTCTTAACCTACCTACTTCCTTAATCCATCTATTACATTCGGTCATCCGACTCGTCCGGTCTCTCATCATCATTTGCGTTGTCTGCAACATCGGTGATTTCCCATCTTTTCAATTGATCTGTTGTCCTCGGTACAAACTGGACATTTTGCCAGCCTTGCTCGGTATTGCGATCGCTTTTTGCTCACTACTACAACGTTCTCTTTATTAATTAAATACTTTATTTGGTCCACGGTGACTATCAAAGACACGTTTTTGG
The DNA here is from genome assembly GCA_000239455.1 of Strigamia maritima. NCBI lineage: Eukaryota > Metazoa > Arthropoda > Chilopoda > Geophilomorpha > Linotaeniidae > Strigamia > Strigamia maritima. Next base: position 80,148 of record JH430236.1, read on the forward strand.
TTGATCTGCGCACTTGTTAGTGGTTCGTGCGCTTCGTCTCGAACCTCATCAATGCGAATCTTGTTGTGATCTTTGTTGACTTTAAATTTGCTTATTCTCCTCCACGTCTGCTCTCTTGTGTGGCTTTGCATTAGACTGAGGACGTTGACTTGGCTTATTAGGTCTATGTCATACACTGACAGGAGCAAAACCCACCGCCCATTTCTCGGGATTAACTCTTTTCTTAGGTTTATAGTGGACTGCCTCTAATCTGTAATTAGCGTAAACTCAGCACTGTAGACATAAATACGGAACTGATTCCCCGCCCACACGCAGCAGTGCCAGTTCTGTCAAATGATTGCGTTGCTCATAGACGATGGGGTGCAACACTCCCTGCTCATCATATTGCATAAACACGGCCTCCAGTCCCTCCATCGATATGAATTTCACATGCCCTCGTGTTGTTGAATATTTTCAAAACTGGCGCCGACACCAACACATTAATTAAATGTCTGAAAGCTGCCTCGCAGCTGTCCCCCCTTACAAACGGCTCATTTTTACGCGTTAGATTAGTCAACAGCTTCGTTTTGACTGCATAGTTTAACACAAACCGTCTGGAGTCCCCATACAGGCCCAAAAATCTTGCAACTCTCCTCACATCTACCGGCACAGAACAATTCCTAATCGCGCTGGTTTTTTTCTAAACCCGGTTGCAGCTCTGCTGGCATGCGCAAAAAATTTACCTCTCTGCATAGAAAATGACATTTTTTAAATTTCAAAGTCAATTTAGATTTTCTCACTTCTTTAAATAACCTTCCCATTGCAAAAACTCTAGTTTTAGCACCTGTCAATAAGTCGTCAATGTACCTGCACAAAATTCTTCTTGGCAAATGACCAAAACCCATTCGGTTGAAACCAATGTAGCATTCACTAACTAGCATCCTGATGAATTGCCACTTGTTCGAAGATATGCATACGGATGTAAACATTTAAAAAATTAGATAAAAAAAAACAAACCAACAAATAATTATGTCATTCAGCGCCCAGCATCTCGCCACTCGCCCAGGGAAGGGAAGGGAAGGGTGGCTAGGCTGTTAACAATCAAACAATGTTGTTTTTTTATTGTACAATTGTTTTCGAATTCTGGAGATTACTCAAAATTGGCAAAACTGGCAAAACTCGGTTTCGTTTTCGACGACGATCAATCAATACTTTATTCCATGCAATTTCCGCTTTGGAAGGGGAAAATAAAACTCGAAAATTTACAATCGAAATTAACTCAAACATTTTCGGCTCTACGCGCCAAACAATCCACAGATCCACTCTAATATCCTCATACAGTGCAGCATCGAAAAAAGCCGCCATCTTGGTTGAAGCTACCATGGCGTGAAGTGACAATAAATTCAGTATCATCAATGGTAGGCTGAGTGGAGCTTGATCTACCTTGATTTGCGGTGGCAGCGACTCGTACATTTATTGAAGGGCTGCCTTCGAATCCATCCCTGCTGCTGCTTCTGATGTTGTTTACGATTTGGTGTTGAGCGATACATGTTTATTCTCATCTCTTCACTGAAGGTCTCAAATATATTACGAGGACGGTTTCGATGGGGGTCTCATGCCTCGGATCATTGGACGCCGAGTAGTTGATGGTTCTGTTCCAGATGTTAAATCGGCTGCTAAAGGTGCAATTATCGGTGATGAGGTCGCCAATGATCTAAACATTGATTCCTCTGCTTGAGTCAGGAGTGATGGGGAGGCTAAATTCACTCTGCTATCGCTATCACTACCGCTTCCAAAGCTGCAATGCGCACACATTTTTGAATGAGAGGATGAAATACTGTTGCTACAGCTGACTTATATACACACTTTGGAAGTGGCATCAAATCCTGATTGGTTCAATTTTTGGATAAACAAATTCAAGAATTAATAAGTAAAAATATCTGCTCTCAATCTATCATCAACTGGTGGAGAGGGAGAGAGTGAAAGTGACTTTTGTTTATCTGCTTCCATGAGTTTACACAACTCGGACATGTGTATCTTTTATTGTTAGTGGCTAAGTGTCTTACAAGCCATTCAGCATCTAAACAAGCAACAGCTTGGAGCTCTCCTAAAACATGCCAACGATGACTTTCACAAGGCAGTAAAGTATGCTTAAATATCTTGAATGGTAATATTATTTTAACCCCAAGCAAAAAGAAAAGCTAACTAGGCGAAAGAAAGCGCTCAGATTACTCGCTAAACGTAACATATCGAGTCAAAAAAAGAAAGAAGCTCGTCATTCAGAGCAGAGGCTTTTTACCATTTATATTAGCACCTTTAATCGTCGCTGGTGGAGGTATAATACAAGAATTAATTCGGAAGAATGGCTAGGAAACTTCTAATGGTGCCACCGGAAATAATGGCGGCTTTGCAAATACCTGCACAGATTCAACGTAAATGAAATGAATATGATGAAATCGAGCCTCAATTTCAAAAACTAGTTTCAATCAAAAATGATATACACAGCAGTTTAGATACCGAATCATAGATTAATAAATGGGTTTGAAAGTACTTTATCACTTAATTCTTGATTAGTGGTTACGAAAGACTTCAGTGTTGAAACCAGTCCACACAGGATATTTGAAGAACAAATCGTTCATTGCGGCAAGAGACGCACTGCGTGAAAGCATTTACCTCGAGGATCGGAGCAATTAGTTTCTATTCTTCATAATACGAATGTTGGAAAAGAAATTGTTGATAATCCAGAGTTGTTAGATTTAATTCATACAATTCCAAATACAACTTCCACTCCAACAAAATTATCCTCTACAAGATTCCAAGCTGGTTCCGCTATGAATGATTCTCAATCTCCTAAATCTGGATATGAATCTAGCTACTCGAATGATTTCTCAACTTTGAGTGATTTCTTACACACAGATGAATCTACCACTGCAAACTTGAGCCACCGAACACTAGTTGGAATAAATCAAATTCAGAAAAAGTCCAAGATAAGAGTAAAAAAATATGGCGTCACAGTTGGGTTGAGGATTTTGATGGGAGAAGTGAGGAGTCAGGTCTTTACTTGTTGAGGTTTTAAAACAGACTAACTTTTATTCTTGGTTTTAAGAATGCTTAAATTTGAACAGGAAGTTCTCCTGATTGGAGAACCTTAAATTACAATATGCAGACTAAAGGGTTAAGGAATGTTAAAATATTTCTTTTCGCAAATTTTAAGAAGGGGGACTAAGCAAACACACACATTAAAACCCCATTTGTGAAAATCACTCGACTTTTCACACACTCGGTGGAGCCTCAGATTTAACTTCTAAGTTTACCAGACGTTGTATTGGTCGACGCAATTTGCCACCATTTGACAAAACTAACTCGCAAGACCGAATATTTTTATCTCGCCCATGACGTACTCTGTTACCTGACCGGCTTAAACTGCTCTTCAATGAGCACCACGTCCCCCCGCTGAAATTCTTTACTTCCTGGTTTATTAGTATGTAATTTTAAGTCTACCAAAAACTCTCGGGACTAGTGTATCAATAAAGGCGTTTTTGTTGGTATTTCCACTGCTTCACGAATTCCCTTTGCGTTGGTTCGTAGCGTTTTCGGCACGGGCGTCGGGCAAATGTGTTAAACGTGTGCCAGTCAAAAAATGAGCTGGGGTTAATTTATGGGGCGAATCGTAAACATATGCACATCCGTCGGTCGTATATGATGGCTTCTACACGAGTGAGAAGCGCTCCTAGTTGGAAAAAATTGAAAGGCGGTGCCAACGGTTTTTTTCAAACATGACTTGACGGTTTTGATCATCCGTCCCCAAAATTCCTCCCACTAGGGCGGGTTCTCAACTATAAATTTCTAATTGATACCTTGGTTGGTCAAATGGGCCTTGAACGAACTGTCTTTGTTGTTGCTAAAATTAATTAAATGCAATCAATTGCTTCAAGCAATCAAAATCAAAATTAATCCTACTTAAACAAAATTAATTAGATGGTCCAACAAAGAAAAACCAAATTCACTAACTAAATCCTAATGAAACTAATCAAAGAATTCTAATCTAAATTAACCATATACCAGAATTGTCACATCAGAAACTCAATTCCTAGTAAAGACTGATAATACTGACAACAATATTCTAAATGAAATTAATAACTTCCAGAACAAAATTTAAAGAAAAAGAAAATTTAGAACAAATCAATTATCTCCAGATGACTCAAATAGAATGAAAATCAATAGATAATTCCCAAATTAAATTCAAATCTCAATTATAAAAATAACTGAGAGTACATTACTCAAATTTAATGATTTGAGGTTAGTAATGCTAGTAGTCATGGTTAAGCACTTCAAATGAACAGAATTTCACGAGAAAAAAACGAGATTTTAAAACTAAATGATGATATAAAGCTGTCCTCTATTGGAACTTATAATGATGTTAAATCTTGACACGACGTCACTAGTTGGGTGTCGTTATCTAATACACGCTTGGCTATCATCCACTACAGTCTTCACGACTGGGAAAAATCAATTATCTTTTAAGTCCAACTTCAAATTTTCACAGTCTGGGATTAATTCTCCAAATTCCTCAGTAATTACCTGGAAAATCCAAACAAATTAAAACTGAAAATACAAAAATAAACAATAAATAATTATGCCAAAGTAAGTAATTTTTCGTGCATAAACAATCACAAAACCTAGCTAAACATTTAAATTAAATTAAATGTCACTACTCTCAAAATACAATTTTTGTAAAATATACTGCACAAACGGATGAAACTGACCATGTGGAGTAGGCCTAACGCATGGTGGACAAAACTGACCGTTGGGGTGATGATCATTGACGAAATCGTGGCGAAAAACGCATCAAAGTGATGGAAAAAGTCCCAAAAAATTGATGAAACTCACAGGAAATATGTGGATTGCATGTAGAATCCTCCTCGTTGCTAATTTACTATGTATTATTATAGTAAAAGAAGTGGAGCCATGTGAACGCGTGGTGCATGGAGTAGGGTTCAATATAAACTAATCTTTTTAATTGCTGATAAGGAACTTTGTACATACCACACAGGTAGCGCTAAACAGGGAGTGACCAGTAAGGTGGTCACTAAAATGAGAAGTAACAAAATGTGAGAACAGTGGTATTCTTATTCTTAAAGTAAACAGGCTTTACTAGCTGCACAGTAGCTAATTCTCTCCCAAAATCAATCGAAAAATAAATAAATAATACAAAAAAATCTAAATCTAAATGAATATTAAATATTCTCAACAAACAAAAAGTCAAAAATTGACAATACATGATTAAAATTTCTATCGTTAAACAAAAATCTAAATCAATCGGAAATAATATTTTCCTCAAAATTAAATTCAAGAAATTCAAAATATAGGAAAACTTGCCAATAAATGATAATATATCACTAAAATTAATCAAAAAATTCCTATTCTTAACTAATATTCTAAATGAGAAATCCAAAAATTAAACTTTTAAAGAATTAAATCCAAAACTAAGCTTCCAA
>AFFK01014511.1:0-13136 GCA_000239455.1 Strigamia maritima
TAAGCCATCACCCAATGAGTCAAGTAACTCAGAAGATGAGACACCACCTCCAATAGCCCCACGGCCAGCGCGTACCCGCACGGTACCTCCACCAGCGGCGCAACCACAAGAGACACCTCTACCACCTGCAGCGCAGAAATTTACGACCCAGGGTATCCCTCCTTTTGTGTCAACTCGGAAAAAGGATTTTTCTGTTGTCACCACCCCTTTGAGACCCACCAGGGTAGCGCACAGGGTGCCTGTATCCCATAAACCAGGGTGGGAAAGGGAGGAGGTGCAAAGACAATCAGGTGCCACAAAAGGGCAGTGGGATGTGTATTATTATGCCCCGGGTCTACGTACCGCATTGCGCAGCAGGCCAGATATTAAGGCGTGGTGCGAAGTTCATTTAAAAGAGAAATATAAAGCGAGTGATTATGACTTTAATCCTGTCCATGCTGTAGATTCTGACAATGACGATGACCCAGAACAACCAAGAACTGAAGAAACAGAAACAGAATTAGAGCCTGCAGTTTTTGATGAGAGCACTGAGATCTATGCAGTGCGAGTTTATTGCGCAAGTGTACAAGAGCCATCCACTTTTGAAGAGGCTATGTCCTCGCCAGAGAGTGACAAGTGGCATGCTGCCATGGCCGAGGAGCTTGATACTCTCAAGGAGAGATCTGTTTTTGAAATCAAGCCTCGACCAAGTCACAGGCATATACTTGGCAACAAGTGGATTTACAAGCTCAAGCGCAATGCTCTAGGTGCCATTGTCAGATTCTGTGTACGCTTAGTAGCACAAGGGTTTAGACAGATACAGGGCATCGACTACAATGAGGTCTTTAGCCCTGTAGTCAATTTCGTGCTAGTAAGACTGTTTTTCTGTTTATTGGTTGTTCTCCGTGGTTGGAAGGATGTCCATTTGGATGTCAAGTGTGCCTATCTGTATGGGGCACTTGACATACCAATTTACATGGAACTTCCAAAAGGTGTATCCACCAAGCGTCCTGGCTGTGTCTGGTATTTAGTAAAAGCTTTGTATGGCTTGCACTAGTCGGGACGCATGTGGTATCAGACCCTAGATACTGCTTTGCATCAGATTGGTTTTGAACGCGTCACTGGCTTCATTTGTGTGTACTCATTTGGTACACAGGCCATTTTGTTAGTCTATTTAGACGCAAAGGTTGAAAAAGACCTAATTGAAGCCCCTGGGCCAACACTTCAATATAATCAGCTTAGGCCCTGTTTCCAAACTCCTTGGAGTGGAATTTGAGTGTTCAGATGACAAAATTCTGCTTCACCAATCTGATTTTATATCCAAGCTAGCAAAGAGTTATGAGGTAGGGTCAAACAAGCTCATTAAGGTGCCTGTAACTGTAGGAACAACTCTTAATTTACCTAAGGATTCAGAGATTGAATCTGAGTTTCCATACAGAAATTTAGTCGGCTCCTTAATGTTCTTAGCTTCCAGAACGAGGCCGGACATCCTATATTCAGTGATTTATTTATCCCAGTTTAATACCCGGCATTCATCTCACCACGTGAAATGTTTATTGCAAGTCCTGCAATACGTGGTCAACACACAGGATTATTGCTTAAATCTAAGCAGCTGTGTGAGTGAGGACATGCACAAGTACTGTGATGCCTCATTGGCAACAGATTTAGTTGGATGCAAGAGTTTTGGAGGGTACTTATTATTTATGGGAGGATGTCCAGTCAGCTGGGGTTGTAAGAAGCAAACTGTTATTGCTTGTAGTTCTATGGAGGCAGAGTATGTGGCCTTGTCTCACGAAGGCCAGAGAATCCTATTGGATAAGCTGCTTATTTGAGAATTGCCTGTTACTTGACAGAGTGAACACGCCTGTTATCCATTCTGATTCCCTCTCCTCCATACAGTTTGCTTCGAATGGTATTGAGAACACAAAGACCAAACATCAGGATTAGGTATTTCTTCCTGAGAGATTGGTATAGAAAAAGGTTACTTTATACTGTCTAAAGTTCCAGGGGAACTTAATGTGGCTGACATTTTCACCAAGTGGATTCTGAGTGATAGAATCAAGATGTTGTGTCAGTCTGTGTTTGTATCTTTTACCCAAATGATGGCAATGCACTGTTACTGGATTCTGGAGCCCTTCCTATGGGGCTCACTGTAAATGTACCACAAGGTTGGGACATGGGATTAGGGAGTTGAACCCATTTATCCCATGCATGAGATTCCTTCTCTTTCGGGTCTGTGTTCCCCTTGGTTGTGGTAACCAATGTGAAACGTTAAGCTCCTACCATGGTATGGTGTCATTGGTCCACTAGCTGATTTATAAAATATTTTAATTTAAAGGGGCCAATGTTGACATATTGTAAATTGAAGTATTTAGGTTCCCAAGTGTATGGAACCAACACCTGATAATGTGCTTTGTTTAAAGACTTAATTACTATAACAGATTTGTAGTTTATTGTTTGGCCCCATATATATGTGTACATTTATATTTCTCTGTATAATCCGGGCTCTGTTCATTTCATTTGCAAACAGATTAATTATGAAGTGTAAAAATATTATTTGGAATTTTTCTTAATTTTTATTATCCAGATATTTCTTGTAAAATGTACACAATTATGTATTTTCACTTATTTGCTATTGCAGAATATGATTTCAGTGATTTTAGTAACTTAGAGCTTATATGTTTTCATTTTGCCTATGTATGTCATATTCTGTGATTTCCTTGCTGGATTTGTAATCATAAGATATGTCAACTGATCTTGCCTGTATTTGTCATGTCTTGTGATATTTTGCTTGTTTAAGTGTATTTTGTGACATGCAATCATGATGTCACAAAAACTTGTCATTTGACCATGTTCTGGTCTGGGTTCCAAGCTAGACGCTCTTGGACCGGTGCTTATGGTGCCAAGATGGCGCCTGATATCCTGCTTGACCAAATAAATGATGTTTTGCTGTTGCTGTTTTAAGGACCTGAAGTGTGAGTTTATGCAATTAAACCATATAATTCTGCTTACATTTGTTTCCGGCACTATAAGCGGTCAGTCCGCGGCCATTTTACTTGGACATACTGTATTTCCCGTGCACCAAGGTCCCAGGCACGTCCAGGAAACGTTCGCCGTCATTTGCAGCCGAATCAGCCAGATTTTGTGGGCCACACATCGTAGAGAAGCCCAACAAGTCAAGAATTTGCATTTTTCCACTTATGCGGTTTTTCCGCAATATCTGCAAAACTGCTCGGCCTAAAAATCTAAAATTAAGGTCGAATACTGCAGAGAACCAGGATTGAGAAGATACTCCAAAATGACCTAGGCATATCTGCAGGCTGCATGGCTCTCACTTTGGACCTTGTGCTTTTAATGAAAACAACCTCAGTGAGTTTCAGGACTTGATGAACTTAGTAAGGAACTTGGCAGGTGTTTAAAAGCAAAACACAATAGCAAACAATGCTTTATTAGACAATTAAAACCTTGAACAATTGAGTACATGTCATCAAGCCAGAAGCCATCTTTAGAGAGAGATGATTGACAGGTGTGAACAGTGGCACCACCTAGTGATACCATACAGAAGTTACTCCTAACAGACGACATAATAACATCTCATGTCATACTACAACAACAACACAAGTACAGAGCTAAAATATCAAATACAAAATAACTACAAATATGATAAAGCTATGCACTTGTTATACAGAGAAACTATAAATAATAAAACCAATAAAACTCCAAATAACAACAATATAAACAATACAAATGACTGAAAAGAAATAATAATCATAAACAAACAGCCACGTATACAGAATACAATCAGAGAATAAATAATAATAACTAATAATCGATGTTGATTTTGACTTAAAACCAACAAATACTATTCGAAGTACCCTGGACACGATCCACTACTCGGCAGAGCGAAATTCCTGTTATTTCGTGCCGACTTTTCGGTTGACGGGAATCGCGTCAACTTTTGGCCGCAGCCGGTCCACTTGCTCCTGCCGAACCGAAGTCGATTTTCCATCGAAAATCAAAAGTGCCATTTTTCGATTTTTTCATCATTTTGGGCAACTGCGAACTTCCACCACAGTTGACCATTGCCTGAAGAAGGTCCACACTTACAGGCATAACTCTTATTCAGTCTTTCGTTGCTCTTGCCTAGATTTCTAATAGCTTTTTTGCCTTTAATCTTTATTACTATTATTACCATGGCCGAACCGATTATTCACAACCTTTCCGACGTACTCGGCGCTTTGGAGGACGTACGCGTTTGGTCGAAGTGGGCCCGAGGCCTGCTAAATGATGAATTCTTCAACGATTATCGCACTGTGTGGCATGCCTATTGCCGTCCTCACTTGCCGACTGCAATCACTATGTCCTTAGGTCATCTCCTCGCCGATTGTGAGATGACTGTGTGGCATGTCATTCACTTGCGTACCCGTTTAGCAGATGATCTTAATGCCTTGTTGGCACTGCTGCCGCCCGGATATCTCCTTACCGGAGGAGAGATCGAGTTTGGCACCCATCTGGTGCGTCCCCTTGACCACTACATGTTGCCTCGGTAATTTCTATTGATTTCTTCTGTGCTGTTTGATTAATAAAGATTTGATTTTTTAAAGATTAATTTAATAATATAACATTTACTGTGTCACGGGCTGTATTTTGCATATGCGTTCCTTTGTGTTTATCCCATAATAAACCCAAATTCTGTTAACTAATTTGAATACCTTGGTTATCCTGTCCTGGTCTATCTATTTGTATGTCTGGTCAAGGCCATTTGTGTCATTTGTTAAGCAATCCCCCCATGTTATTTTTGTCTTTCAGTTGGAATGACCCGTGTTTGTGCATATCAAGTGAGTGACTCATCCTACTCCTGCACTCTCATTGGTTCCTCACTTTCTGAGGACCAATGAGATTGCAGTATGAGTTTTTGAGGATTTTCATCCAAGTTTTGGAGCTCACTCTCTCTCCTGCTAGTGAACAGCACCCAAGTAGTAGAGGGCTGGTCCCTTCACCCTTGATTGAAGGTCATTCTCAACTGTGTTTTTATGTGTTTCCATTCTACATTCTTCTCTAAGTATTCACGCGTATTTTTAAGGCTTATGTGACGCATAACCTAGACCTGGTCAGAATAATAGTAAACTGTATACGCGTGCATTTATTATTCTAAAAGACAGAAAGGCAAGAAGAACGTTCACTTTGCTTGAAATAGTCTAGTTTGGGATCCGTCATCTTGTTTTCCAGATTAGGCTTCCGCCTTTGAGTGACATTAGGTTTAGATTTAGATTTCTATTCTCTCACTTCTTAGATGATTAGGTTGTTTTAAACGGCGTTATTTTAGTAGAGTAAGTTAATATCAACCTGAACCATATATTTATTTGTATTGACTGACACGATTGCGGTGGTTGCGAACGCCTATAGTTCTGCAACCATTCAGGGCCTCATTCAAACCAGGGCTCTCTCGTTTTCGAGGTATCAAGCGTCTTTCAAACGCATTGTGTACATACCGGTCCGTGATACGTGGTGCGAAACCTTGGTTCGTGGTATTTTTGAAGTCTTGCCATGAATTTGGGGATTAAAGTTTGTGGATGCAACTGGGAGATTTAGTTGGTCATCTTTCATATTTCTTTATTTATTTTTCCTTTGTTTATATATCTTTGAAAATTATAAGAGTGTCATTGCTCGAGATATGCTAATTGCGCTTGCAGGAATAGTCTATGTTCTTGTTTACTTAGTATCCTACTTTGGTTTTCGAAATAAGTTGAGCTTTTTTGTAATCATTTATAGCGCGTGCGTTTGGATGTGGACTAAGTTTAGAGACACCGTTTTGGGAACTCGTTTTTACGAGTCCTCATCAAGTGCGTCTGGTAGTTCTGTATTGGATGATCCCAAGTACTTGGTTCGTCCAGTAGTACATAAGGGAGATCCTAGCTTTAGTGTTAGGAACGATCTGTAACGGAAAACAGTTATGCCGCCTGTACGTCAGACAAAGTCTATGTCCAATGCGATGCGTGATCTTGATTTGACCAAAGTGGACGAGTTGCAGGGCGTGGATGATGATCGCAATGCGTTTGATTGCCAAAAAGGAGATGCTGTAAGACGGGCTCACAAACGAGACTCGCGTCATTTTTAAGGTAACACTGCTAGAAATAAACGTGGTGCCGATCAGACGCGTGTCCGAGCAGAGATCCGTGCTGATGGGGATCGTGGACCGATGTACCCCACTCCATATTTTCAACCCCATTTAGTGGATGATGATGGGAAATCGGAAATGTTTAAATTCTGCGAAACAAAAGATGGAACAGAGATCAAATGTAAAGTTTGTGAACCCTAATATGGCAATCGAAACCGATAGTTCGAGTGATGATGCGATTAAGTGGCCTAAAAATGGGACTGCTAATGCCCATAATGTTCGGACGTCAACGCATAACACTGTACCCGCAGTCTCAAGTCTAACCCCTTCTGAAAAAGAATTAATGAATGAGATGCGTGGATATATGCAGAGAAGAGAAGACATATGGAGAGAAACATTGTCTGAATGCGTTGATGAAAGAATGGGGGTATGGTCAGAGTATTTGAATAAGCAATTGGATACAATGCAAAGACTAGTTGACGTGGTTGTGAACCAGCCAGCCCAGCAAAAGTACCACTTGAGCCATTATCAAGTGAAGCTACTGGCGTTAGGCGTATAGGAGGTGGAGAGTCCAACGTGTTAGACACGAGCCAAGTCTCGTATGAAAGTAGGGACGCACGGCAGAAACCTCCACAGGAAGTGTTGGATGTTATGAATACCCGTGATAGTCTAAATGTTAACGCTGGTAATTTAAGCTCGAATATACAAAGGGCTAGGAATTCATTAGATTTGGGTGATCTTCCACTTATGTCGAAGGTGCAGGCTTCACCTAACGCACAATCGAGTCTTTTAAATAAGAAAGTTGTCAAAAAAGGAAGTACAGGCGTTAGTTCTGGTTCATGTATAACTGTTTTAAGTAACAGTGACGTGCTAAGGGCTAATAGCTATGTGATGAGGAAGGTCTTGCGTTCTAAAATGTCTACATGCTCGTTGGATTCCGAAGAAATCCATAAACTTGAGAGTGTACGAGGTAGTCATGGGCATGGGACAGAAAACTGTAAAGACTGAAAAAGAATCAGTACCTGCCCAAAGTCAGATTCGAACTGATAGAACGTTTAGGCGTCCTCATATGAAAGTGGAGAAACTCCCATTCTATGATTCATCTATTCGCGTCTATAATGAGGCAGAATTGTTTTCGGCGCGTCTGAAAACTCATAAAGTTACCACTGGCCTGTCTGATAGGATTTATATGGACAATTATGTTACTCAAGCTCTTAGAAATGATGCTTTAGACTGGTATTTGGATTTGGACCCCAAACCTAAAGCTTGGGAAGAATTCAGTACATTGTTTTTAGACACCTTCGTCCTGACAGAGGCTGAGGCCACTGTGCAACTGGCATCGAAACGCCAGGAGGTGGGTGATGACACTGCAAAATTTCTAAGAGAAGTAAATAAATACTTGATTAAAACAGGCGTAACAGATGATAAGCAACGCTGGGTGTTAGCCCGAATGCGTTTGCAACCTGAGGTAACGAAGTTGATGCGTCAGTACGGAATAATTGGTATGACGCAAGTCATAACAATTTCTGCCGCAGTGGATAGCGAGTTACAGATGCAGGCGTTACAGGCAAAAGACTTTACTACTCACGGAGTCACGACAGGCACTATGCCAGCTGTTATTGCTGCTCGCAGATCATCTGCTCGAATAAAACTCGCAGACAGCAAACAGCATGCCAAAAGTGGGGAAATTTGTGCTAAAATGGCGAATATCACGCAGAAGATGGAGGAACTCGAAATAAAAAGCGAGCTATCTGCCGCGTTTAGCATTAAAACTGCGTTGAATCAGAATGTGAATGTTGCGCGGACAGCCCATAAGTGCTCTGTGCATGTTCAAACATTTAATGCGTCCGCAGAACCCCCACCCACAACTAAGCTTCCCGTTGGTGCGGAGTGGAAAACCAATCGAAAAGGACGATGGTATATGCGTGATATAAAGACACAGACCGCCTTATGTCCGCACTGCTTCGTGCCATGGGTTGCTAATGTTAAGGACTCGGGAAAAGAGTCAGGTCCGGCTCAGAAGAGTGCAAAGTAGTCGGACCGGACTTAAAAAACCCAATTGCACAACAAACTATTGTGGTGAAAACCCAAAAGTCTAAGGACGATGAGTTACCTGGTTTTCTAACTTATCCTAACAACATTCCTAACAAAACTTCAACTAATTTCGTTTTAATGTCACCGTCAGAAGTTAAGGCGTCAAGAGAACCGAAAGTTTCCGTAACTCCTGATGAGCGTCAGCGTACAGACGCTCAGTATATTAAAATTGTTTGGGTAGGAGTGGAATTTAGTGCGTTAATTGACAGCGGTGCACAATCCTGTTTAATATCTAGGGATTTATTTTTAAAATTGAAGGATAAAATGGGATTAAAAGAGGTGCCGTTGCAGACCAACATCACAAATGCAACGGGCACTTCCGTGGAATCGTTAGGGGCTGTAACAATAGCAGTTAGGGTGCCTATATGCGTATTGGAATTTTCATGTGCAATAGTGAACACTTCAGCGCATGACTTGATTCTTGGTCGAGATTTTATGCGTAAAGCAGGCGTCTGTACTATCAGCCGAGCAAACCAATGGTTTTTGGAAGGCTCGAGCGAAAGGCGAGATTTCTTGACTTTGGAGTAAGCTCAGGCGTCTGACCCAATTTTACTGTTTCCTTTACATCAAGGTCCAGTATTAGATGACGATAAAGTAGTGGTTCCTGTAAATGACGATTTAATTCAGTCATTGAGTGTTAATAATTCTAATTAATTATAAACAGCTGGATAATGAGATCTTTGAATATCCAAAAGTTGATGTTAACAAGAGACAAAAAGTTTTGCGTAACAATAGAATGTGTCATGATCGAAAATGGTCTTTGTTTTGGACTTCTAGAACAATCAAGAAGTCGAAAAACATTCATTGTAACGCGTTGAAACCAAAGTCTCGAAGGTTATGTCTAAGTCAGCTAAATAGACAGCTAAAAATGCGTAAGAAACGAGTAGCATTTAATAATCAAATGTGTGATTTGGGTTTGAAATGTCCAAAATTGTCAAAAGATCGAGTTTTGAACTGTGAAAAATTAAATTCGAAACAGGACACTGCAACTAAATTGTGTGAAGTTAGCGGAACATCGCAATTAACTGATGCGGGCTATTTAGCATTCCATCAGTCTACTGATCCCACTACGCTTAACTGGATTTATGACCAACTATATGATCAGTTAACACCTGAGAAAATAGTTGAAGTGATGGATGCGTTAAGACCTGTATCCACAGTGTTTAGGGAGGATGTTGGACTTTGTAATAACACTCAATTCGAAGTCAATCTTATCCCTGAATTTAAACCAATTCATGTTCCTGTTAGGCCTGTTAATCCAGCTAAGAAAGCGATTATTGAGAAATATCTTGATCAAAAACTGTTACAGGGCATAATTCGCGTTTCAAAAAGCAATTGTGCTGTTGCGCCAGTGGTTGTTTCTAAAAAGGATGGACGCTGGCGTTGCGCAATGGATTTTAGACCTATCAATGTCCAAACAATTCCTGATGTGTCCCACTGCCAGATATTAATAACATCTTCTCTTATCTCGGTGGTGCTAAATAGTTTTCCATCATTGATGCAAGAGAGGCATTTCACCAAATAGGCGTACGTCCAGGTGATGAAAAATACCTTGCATTTATAACACATAGGGGTTTGTTTGTGTATACACGTATGCTTTTCGGACCAATAAATGGCCCAGCTATGCTGCAACGCGCAATGAATATAACTTTAGCTGATTATCTTTATAAATCTGTTTTGTTTATCTGGATGACGTAATTATATTTAGTAAATCTTTTGTATGAGCATTTTGTTTCATCTACGACAAGCCCTGGATGCCCTTAATGGGGCAGGATTTACAATGAATTCCGGAAAAACAGAATTATGTAAGCGCAGTTTGGAAGTTTTGGGTCATATTGTGGAAGAGGGGTTAATACGTCCGAATCCGAAGAAGACTAACGCTTTGCAAGACTATCCTGCTCCAACCAATGTTAAAGAATTACAGCGCTTTAAGGGAATGGTTGGATATTATTCTTCCTTTTTCCCTGGTTATTCCAAGACATGTGAAGTGTTTCGCCCACTGTTAAGGAAGGGTGAACCTTGAATTTGGGGTGAGGAGCATCAAGCAGCGTTCGAATACTTAAAAAGACAAGTAGTGCTTTCTACTTTGCACAGACGCTTTCCTGATTGGAATAAGCCGTACATCTTGCAAACGGATGCGTCATACTCCGGTTTGGGAGCTGCTCTTATGCAATTAAACGATAAAAGGGTGCGAGTTCCAATTGCTTTCGCATCCAGAGCTCTCAATTCCGCTGAAAAAAATTATTCAGCTACTGAAATAGAGTGTTTGGCGGCTGTTTGGGTGGTGAAAAAGCTTTAGATCGTATTTAGAAATGATGAGTTTTATTTGGAGAGTGACCATCTTTCTCTCAAATGGTTATTTCGCAAAGAGAACCGAAAGGACGTCTTGCGAGATGGATTCTCTCATTGTCTGAGTACAAATTTGTTGCCCTTTATTGCAGTGGTGCAAAGAATCAGGTGGCTGATGCGTTAAGTAGAGCACCAATTGATCCACCAATCGAAATAGGTGACGAGGATTGTCCATTAGTGGATGAGACTTGTTATATGGCCTATTTCGATGACTTTGAAAGTTGGCCTATGCCTAGGACTGTTGAACTTAGCAAGTCATTTAAATCTATGGGTATTGGTTCGAGTTTGATTGACGTGGCTAGCGTTACCGCTAGTGCTAACTATATTAGAACAAGTTTGTTAAGTGGTGTAATTAACTTTAACGACCCCTTAACCAAACTTCCTCTTTTAAGGAGGGATGAGCCATCCCATGACGCTGTTACGCAGTCAGTAGGCGTTATAAAACAACAAATAGCTACAGTGCCTCCTTTAAACCGAAGGGGACCTGGGATACAACGAAAGGTCATTGAACCCCCAGTTACTCTAAAGCGTAAGAGGGGTAGACCCAAGAAAGTCGTTGTCGACGTCCCTGTGAAGAGGGGGCGGGGTCGACCTCGAAAGAATGCGTTACCCATCGTAAACATTCCAAAACCTGTGATAACACAGCCTAAAATAGTTAGGAAAACTCTAAGAACACAAATTATGACATCCAGTTTGTCTGCGGATGATACGGAGACTGAAGATGCGTTAAGTTCGGATTTACCTGGCGACAGGGATCCAAATGAATTTGTTACTCGTATTCGTAAATAACCTAGGCGTAAGCGTGCTTACTTACAATGGGCACGAGCTCACCTCGTCCCATTACCATCTAGTGATGAGGAGCTCAGTGATGCACAGGTTGAGGCAGATGAACATCATGTCTCATCTGTTGAACATAGACAGTATGAATTGCTTCCAACGCGTGCTAAACTTAAGCAAGCACAGTTGGAGGACAAGTGGTCTTTCCAAATGCGAATATATTTGGATTCATCGATTTTACCTGATGATAAGCAAGACGCTGCTAGAATAAAATCTCAGGCAGTAAATTTAGCTATCTATAAAGATTTGTTGTGTAAATTTCCACCAGCAGACATTGGTAAACGCACACCAACGCGTAGAATTTATTTGCCATTGGCTCTGCATTTTGATTACTTCCATTGTTTATACTATCCTCCAACATCTGGCCATCTAGGAGTTGAAAAAACCCTAGAAAGACTAAAACAATGCGTCTTTTGGCCAAGAATGAAGGATGATGTGAAGGAGTGGATTAAAGAATGTGAGCCATGTCAATGGACTAAGGTTGAATGCAGATTGCCAATGGGAATGATGGAGATAGCTAAGCCTAGGCGTATCTTTAAGACCATTTATATCGATTATTTTGGGAAGAAATTAAAATCAACAGGTGGCAATTGTTATGCGTTTGTTATGGTAGATGCTGGAAGTCGTTGGCTTGACGTACGTCTCACTGAAACAGCAGAAATCGACACGACAATAGCCCAAATTGTAAAATTTTCAAAGAGGTGGGGCTACCCACGAACTATTGTTAGTGATAATGCGACTACCTTTCGATCTGCGCGTTTTTAAGCTAAATGTGCAGAGATGGGTATCGTGAATAAATATATCTCCACTTACCATCCACAAGGAAACCTAGCTGAACGCTTGAATCAAGCACTTAAAACATGTATTTTGGCGTATATCGACGACCATAGAGACTGGGACAAGCACATTGAATTTTTGGTGCTAGCCATTAATTCAGGCTATCAAGTCTCATTAAAATATTCGCCATACATGATGGTGGTTGGTCAAGAAGCGCGTTTCCCTGGAGATTTAGACAGTGATACGGATGATGGAGAACCTCTACCTCCAGATGAGGCAGAAAGATTACATCGTTATATGTTAGGCGTTCGAGATAATGCTATGTCGAATTTAGCAACTGCGAACATCAAGCATAAAAAGTGGTATGATCGTAAAAGGCGTCCACATGATTTCAAACCAGGTGACTGGGTGGCAGTGAAAAGTCGAATGTTGTCATCGACTGACAAGCAAGTTAGTGCCGGATTCCAACCGCGAACTGAAGGGATTTATTTAATTCATAAATTGATTGGGCCTAACACAGTGTTGTTAATGGATGAGGATGGCCAAGTCACGTTGTGACGGTCCAAAATCGGAAACTACTTATTATTCTGCCACTAGATGGCGCTGACTGTTTGTCTGCGCCAAATTCAAACTACAGTTATCAGTTATTCTCACTTTTGGGTCTAATAAATAACTAAGAACAGTTTGACAAGTAAATAATTCATAAGAGAGTATATGTTTATTGAATTATGATAAATAATAATATTTCACATTATTATTTATACATTGGATGGAAATCACTTGTAAAAGTGATTATTATTTAGGGAAAGTGTTGTGAGGAATTCCTCGCAACCCTTAGTCCTTTCTTGCGTATCTAGGTAATTGGTCGCACGTGCGACCTACTTCCTAGTTTGTGTAGCTGACCCTTGACCCTGGTCAAGCAGAGTTCGCTTGGACCCTGACAGGAAGTTGTACCGATTGGCCCAACTCCCGACGTGTCATA
>AFFK01014524.1:0-13154 GCA_000239455.1 Strigamia maritima
GATTGACACCGTTGCCCTTTGATCCTAGACTTCTGAAACATGCTACGCCATTTGACGTAAATAACCCAGAAGAATATGTCAAAGAGTTAATGGGTATTTTACATAGAGCTCATAGAGACATGTACCGAATGATACAGCGTAACTATGAGAAACATGATAGAATACATTGCGGAAAATTTATTATCTGTGAATTTCAGTTGGACGATCTGGTCATGAAACGCACGCACATCCTATGCAATGCTGATAAAGTTGTCACTAGTGGGTTGGCTGAAAAGCGTGATGGTCCATGGCAGATTACAAAAATTCACGGTGGTGGCGCTTACGAGCTCACCAAATTAAGAGAATGGTGCAGTTGAGAAGTCGGTGAATATCAAGGATTTGACTCCTTATATTCCGTCGTACCCAGTCGAAATTTGGTCAAGTGATCAAACGTCGGCTTCGCACGACCCTCAACTTACACCAGAATGGATGACGAAGGAAGTGCCCAAATTAGTCTACGATGAGTTCTTGCGGCTAATCCTAACGTGGGGACATTACCAAACGGAGAAAATGGCCAAGTGACCATAACTCCACATGGTGACAAGCCACGTGGTCGTCATCATCGGGCACATCGACGACGTGACGCGAGGAAAAGCGGAATTCCGCCACCTCCTCGTCCACCAAGTCGAAAACCCCGAACACGAGTTCGTAAACCGAACAGAAAAGTATATTGATGGATTTGTGAATTAAAAATCGAGTGGTTTTTAACAATCAATCCACCAATGCGAATATTAATTTTGCAACAATGATTTTTTGAGACAACTTTCATAATTAATTAAAATTGATTAATTATGAACACGTGGTGCCTCTTGGGGTCACGTGTTGGCTCTCAACCAATCCCATAGCCCCATGTGCTCGGAACTTCATTCTGAATCTGACAGTCCAGTCTGATCAGTTAAGACCAAAAAGTTCGAAGTAAGCAATCGTGGCAGTACAAAGACCAAACCGAAGTTTGTGAAGTGCACGTTGTGGTGCAACCGTATCACGTGAAAAGAGGATTTTGTAAGATTAGTAAATCTTCTGTTGAGGAAGGAAACGGTATAAACCGGATAAAAACCGTAAGTAAAACTCACTCCCGTTTTGTCAACGCGAGTGTTTTAAGGATTTAAGGCAGAAAAATGTGTTATTTCGAAAAAAGTTATTCAACACTATACAATTCAAGTGGATTGTGGCGTGTTTAGGCAAATTTCGATAGAAATGCTAAGTTCGATGAATTCGCACAAGATGGCGTCCAAGTGAATGACCATCTTGTGTAAATTATTAAAATTAATTAAAAATGGGTGTACAAAATTGTTAGGCCTAATTCAAAACTCCGGCATGGGGTGACGATAATTTTAAATTTCGTCACACAAATTTCATTCGCATATATTAATTATTATAACGGGCGTTTAATAAACAAGTATTAACCATAATTAATAGGATATAAGCTACTTTTGCTCTGTTAAGGCAAATTCATATCGAAACTTAGGTCAGCCATTTTTAATTGTTCCACCATGCGTCTCGCATATCGTGTACGTGTTCAAATGGACCCGTTACGTATAGGTGTACGGGTATCGATCACTTGTCCGAATGGTCGATTGTCCGAAAAACGAAAAAAGCTGACCAGTACGTTTGTCCGAATGCTTTCGGACAAACGTACCGTCGGACAAATGTTTTTTCTGACAATCAACCATTCGGACAAACGGAACACGTTTTTGTCTTAAAAACGTTTTTTTGTCCGAAAAACGTTTTCAAAGTTATTGGCAAGATCCTTGAACTCCATACTTGTATATCATTTTATAACTGGCCATAGTGAATGATCTTACATTACATTACACATTTACACCTAAACTTACATTTACACCTAAACAATTAAAATCCATCAACAACCAAGACCAATCACAACTGACCACAACATTCCTAAACAAATCTCTCAATCACTGAATGACCTTTTTTTGTCGCCGTTTGTCCGAAAACCGTTTGTCCGAATGGTCGTTTGTCCGAAAAATTTCGGACAAACGACCATTCGGACAAACGGCGTCGGACAAACGTTCGTCGGACAAGCGGCGTCGGACAAGCGGCGTCGGACAAACGTACCACACTCAGGTGTACGCTATGGCGGTGTATATAACACATTTTCCATTCAGTAGAGACATTTCAGTTGATTAATCCATCCGAATTAGTCACTTGATCCGCCTTTATTGATAATACCCGATTTAGTCATCGTAATTTTAACTACACGTGTTTCCTAGATGGGTCCGCCAATTAAAAGATTAAGAACCGATTCCGAATCGAGTGACGTCAACCAAGGCGCAAGTACTTCGGCACAAGCAGATATGGCATCAGGACAAAACAACAGATGAATGCAATTCAGGATTCAACTTCGTTTTTATTCTAATGTTGTTAAGCATTAGAATACAGGTCTATAGCGAATAATAAGTTTGTTTACCGTGTTTTGGATTGTAGCGTTGCTCCAATATTCACTCGGGTATTATTTTTCGCGGGAGTCATTTGTCTCTCGCTTAAAACGGGGTGATGTGTGACGGTCCAAAATCGGAAACAAATTATTATTCTACATTTAAATGGCGCTGACTATTCAGCCACGCCATATCCAAACTCTAATTAGTTATTAAGCCTATTTCTGGTTTTTATGATTAATTATATTAGTTTGACAAGTAAATAATTCATAAAAGAGTGTATATTTATTGAGTTATGATAAATAATAATATTTCACATTATTATTTATACATTGGATGGAAATCACTTGTAAAAGTGATTATTATTTAGGGAAAGTGTTTTAAGGAATTCCCTACAACAATTACTCTTTTCATGTATAGCTTGGGGATTAGTCGCACCTGCGACCTATTTCCTAGTTGGTGTAGATGACCCTTGACCCTGGTCAAGCAGAGTTCACTTAAACTCTGGCAGGAAGTTGTACCGATTGGCTCAACTCCCTGTATGTCATAGTTAAGCTTATAGTGCCCGCCTCCAATGGTCATACTGATGTTCAATTGGACACAGGTTGACCACCAAGTGAGCGACCACTATAAAAGGGCTTGCAGAGCTCTATTTGGTTCCAGATTACCCTTAAAGATATATTGATATTATGTTCAGATTTGCTAGTGACGTGGTTCAGAACGCTTTTAAGACTCTCGAACCGGCAGGTGCAACAACCCTAAAGACCGTAGCGAGCCATAGCATTTATGTTATGAAGGCCTATGCACCGCGAATATACAAAAGTGATGATGACATGATGTGGTGACACATCGGAGAGTGGTGATTGTTGATCTGGACGTGCCAGTTATCGTGACCATTCTATTTTGGGTTGGATAATTATTTATTAACGTGTTAGTCGCGATGCGGAGTGCCAGACTATACGGATGAAGGCCAAGTGGGTTACTTGACCCACGCGACACCACACTCAACTCTCGTTTACGGTATTTATGTTATCGTATTGCCTTGTTAGCGACACTCTGGTCAGATGGCCAGATTATCGACCGTCATCTGTCTGGGACACATTGTCACTCGGCAATGTCAGCCCAAACCTTGTGATGAATACAGTCAAAAGTCAACCGTTAGTCGGATCGATCTTTCATCCTAATCCTGTTAGAACCACTTCAGACAAACCAGGAATGACAGATAGAGTTCCAGACATAGACATAATCCAGATTCACCCTCATGTATCTATATTGTTATATTCTGTTCGATAGTATACTATTCCTGGCTTTAGATTTGTATAAGTAATTGTTAGTCAGTGCTCTGTTAATAAATTCATATTGTTATGTTTTGATAAGCTATGTGTATATTTTCCCTCTGAGTTTCCGTACAATTTCCACACACCACGTTATCACTTCCAAATCTCGCGTAGTAGTTAGTGATTTAGTCGGTATTTCGAGGTTATTATCACTTGGTAATTTCCCCGAATATCGGATCGTCACACATGTATGAAGCGAGGCAAACTGAGACAGAGAAGCACCTTTAGTTACCTGTTTGATGTTTGTATCTTATGTGGTTTTCTGTGTGCCCAGAGCAAACCAGTTGGGCAAAAATTCTGAATTTACTGTGGGATACTAAGAAAGATACGAGGAATTCAACTAGCCTATCGCCGGAGCGCTGTGACAATTATTTCGGGCTGACTTTCCGGAGCACGGGAATCGCGGCAACTTTTGGCCGCAGCCGGGCCACCGAGTCCCGCCGAACGATCTCGGATTTCCCATCGAAATTCAACTTTGCAGAAAACCTTGAAAAATCGCTTCCACTGTGATTTCTGGACATTGGAGTGTCCAAAGGTCCTGGCGACCACCGAGAGGTCAACAATTGGTAGCAGAGGGTGGTTCAGTGGACCAGGACAAGCATCCAAAATTGCCCAAAAGTGAATTTGGGCAAAAATCAGTAAGAAATTGCAAATTCTTCAATTTGAGCAGAAATTGTCTTGTCTTTTGAGTTTTTCAGATCGCCAAGATGTCCGAGAAGGACATAACCAAGTCAGCAGCCTCCGGGATACTTAAACTGGACCACACCAATTACGTCCAGTGGTGTGTTGACGTGCAGCTTCTCTTAGAAGAGAAAGGGATTTGGTCTTTTGCAGTTGGTAAGCAGGAAGAGCCCCCAGCCACAGCTTCTGCACAGGAAAAGCAGAAATTTGCTAAGGAGAAAGCAAAATCACGGGCTATCATCCTCCAGAGCCTTGTTCCACGTCTGCAACCTGCCGCAATGAAGTGCGAGGATACTCAAGCGGTTTGGCTCCACCTTAAGCTATTTGAGCCTAGCTCTATTGCCAGATAAGCTTCACTTGTGGAAACGTTCTATGGGATCCACAGACTGGAAAATGAGGAGCTCGACACCTTCATAAGTCGACTAGAAAAGGCAGAGGATGACTTAATCGCCGCCAATGCAAAATTGAAGCCCGAGGACCAGATCAAAGCCTACATTCTGCTTTCACGTGTGGGAAAAGACTTTGAGTTGCAGATTCAGTCAGTCTACCAATGGCAGAAAGATAACTTCACCTATGAGAAGGTCCTGGAAGCATTGTTGTTGGAAAATAATCGGAGAAAGCTGGTAGCAGTGAGCGAAGTGAGTTCGGAAACCGTGCAAGCATTTTCTTCAAAATCCAAAGTGCCTGATTCAAAGGGTTCCGCCGATGCCATCATCAGCCATCATCCAATGTGACTTCAGCATGGTTTGTCAAAGTGGTTGATTCAGGGCCTGTTAGTGCGCACCCTATGGTGTGTAGTGCAAATGTGAATGGTGCATCTGATGATTGGTTCCTAGACAGTTGTGCATCTCACCATGTGTGTGGCAACCGCAAGTTATTTAGTGAGTTTGCGGAAGTGAAACCAATGCAGCTAGAGCTAGGACAAGACACTTCTACAATTACAGGATGTGGCACAATTGAACTGTTAGTGCATGTGAATGGACATGAGAGTGCAATTGACTTGAAAAATGTTTATTTTGTTGAGGGATTTAAACGCAATTTAATTGCAATTGGCAAAATTGACCAAGCAGGTTTTCATATAAATATTTTCAAAGACCAAATGAGAGTGTTTAGGTCTGATTCTCGAGCTTGTTCGTTGTTTGGTAAGCTTGATGGTGGGCTTTACCGTGTTCAGGGCACAATCCAGTACAGAAATAGTAATAAGAAAGAATTGAGTTCTGGAACTTGTGGATTAGAAGCCCATACAACTAGCAAGGTCGAGAATGTGTGTGAAAATGCTCAATTATGGCATAAACGCTTTGCTCATGTTGATGTCAATGGTCTGAAGAAGTTGAATGGTGATAATTGTGTGAAAAACTTAAATTTAATGATGAAAACCAATATTTGTAAAAACTGTGAAATTTCAGATTTGACAAGAATGAATGTGAATTCCAAAAATGAAGTTGTGACTTCAAAACCACTGGAGTTGATTCGGATTGGGGTGTGGGGACCAACTAAAACTAAGTCATTAGGTGGTGCAAATTATCTATTATTTTTAATTGACGACTATTCTCGTTACAGTTGGGCCTTCCCACTTAAACACAGTGATGAGGTGTTACCAATTTTTCAAAAGTTTCAATTAAGGGTTGAGAAATTGAGTGGTTTTAAAGTCAAAAGTGTGAACCTTGAAAATGGTAAACAGTTAATGACCTTGGCCTTTCAAAATTATTTAAACCAAGCAGGAATTCTTGTCAAGTCAGAAGAGAATAACAACCAGAAGGTTAAGAATGTGATAAAAGACTTTATTGATACAGTTATTTTACTTGTTAACGGTATTTTCAAAGAAATCGGTATGCCAAAATTTTTGTGAGCTGAACTTGTGTTGTCTGTCACATATTTATTGAAAAGGTATCCCAATCTGTACATTAAAGGGCAAATCTCATATGTTTTGTGGCGTGATTGCACCTTGTCAATGGGCCATATTAAAGTTTTAGGTTCATTAGTGAGTGCTAAAAATTCAAAAGCCTATGATGATGTAGGGACTTTTAAGAAGGGTTATTTGGTAGGATATGCGATGCGCAAAATGGGTTACAGAGTTTGGGATCCCAATTCAAATGTGATCTACGAGTTAAATAAGGTAGTTTGTAATGAGCGAGAATTATTTGGCAATACAAGGAAAACAAGTAACATTCAAACGGAGGGAAACCAAGAAGTTGAACCGTATCATGACCCAGGGGTTTCAAGTGAAAGTGAGGATGATGACATCACTCCCTCAGCACCCATTACCAAACAGGTGTCAGTTAAGGCTGATGATGTGAATGGTCAGTCGACTTCGACTATTACAATGAGACAAAAGTCCAGTTCTGTTTCGGGGCGTCCTCCTAAGGGGATATTGAGGACCCCAGTGATGAGTAAACCTGGTTGGGAACGTGTCGAAGTAGAGAGGCAGTCGGGGACATCTAAAGGAAGGAAAGATATTTATTTTTATCCCCCTAATTCTAAGTTAGCTTTGAGAAGTGTACCTGAAGTACAGAATTATTTTAAAAGTGTTTTGAAAGAAAGATATGATCCCCAATTATTTAATTGGAAGCCTACACCTGTAGAGGGATCTAGTCTAGCCAAGTCAAGTGAGACACTTTTACAGTCTGAGCCAGGTGTCTCTGATGTTAAAGCTGAGCCGAAAGAATCGGTTGAAACATATTTAGTTCATATGTATGATTGAGTTATTTTTTTAGGAACTTTTATTATTTAAAGCGGGAATTATTATCATGTGTGTTAGGTAAATACTAAAAGTTCATGGTATTGTTACCTATTAGTTAGAGGTTTTGGTCATGTGTTATGTTTAACACATTTTTCAGTTTATAGGGGCGAATGTTGGTGTGTAAACTGGAAAATGTGGTTTTTGTGCAATTAAGTTCATTGTGCAAATATTTATTTAGTTGTTTTATTTGTTAGAACATTGTATTACCAATTGGTAAATTTATTTTGTTTTCATAATGTTTATATTACCGATTGGTAAAGTTATTTCATCCTCAGAATGCTGATTTTTATTTTATTAGACAGGTTAAGTGTGTGACTTAATTGTATTCATGTATTATTTATCATGAGGTGATTCATCCACACCATCTAGATGTAAGTGGATGAATATTGTGCCTGTTTGCTTGTGAAAAGCATTTTTGATGACAGATATGGCATAACTGCACTTATGTTCTATTTTTCGCATACCTGTCATCAACTGATTGATTTGTTCTCTGGTTTGAGATTAATTTTTATACTCTCTTACACTCTCTTCCTGTATATTCACCTGTGCAAATGGCCGCCAAGTTGTGTGGCTCTTAAGAATAAATTTTCCATTGGATTTTATCATGCTTGTGTGAGTTTTTTGTCAAGTTTACATGATACCTACGAGTGTGGACAATAAGTGTGTGATACAAGGCGAATTCAAGCCATTTTGCAGCAGGAATACATGTATGAAGCGAGGCAAACTGAGACAGAGAAGCACCTTTAGTTACCTGTTTGATGTTTGTACCTTATGTGGTTTTCTGTGTGCCCAGAGCAAACCAGTTGGGCAAAAATTCTGAATTTACTGTGGGATACTAAGAAAGATACGAGGAATTCAACTAGCTTATCGCCGGAGCGCTGTGACAATTATTTCAGGCCAACTTTCCGGAGCACGGGAATCGCGGCAACCTTTGGCCGCAGCCGGGCCACCGAGTCCCGCCGAACGATCTCGGATTTCCCATCGAAATTCAACTTTGCAGAAAACCTTGAAAAATCGCTTCCACTGTGATTTCTGGACATTGGAGTGTCCAAAGGTCCTGGCCACCACCGAGAGGTCAACAGTTACGTATAGGTGTACGCTATGGCGGTGTATATAACACATTTTCTATTCAGTAAAAACATTTCAGTTGATTAATCCATCCGAATTAGTCACTTGATCCGCCTTTATTGATAATACCCAATTTAGTCATCGTAATTTTAACTACACGTGTCTCCTAGATGGGTCCGCCAATTAAAAGATTAAGAACCGATTCCGAATCAAGTGACGTTAACCAAGGTGCAAGTACATCAGCACAAGCAGATATGGCCGAGAGACAAGCAAATCGAGATCAATCCGGACCGTCACGTAATGAAAATGGGCAGCCTCCGAATGCGAATCGGCAAGACGAACCCTATGTCTACCCAGGACCAGCAATGGGACCAGTCGGCCCCAATTACCGATTTGCAGCACCTATAATACCACCGCGGCCGACTTATCCACAAGTGCGACCGATGATGATGTCGATCCGTAGCCACCCGGACTTCCACGCAATTGCAATGGAGTACGCGTCGCATTTCCAACCAGCACAGCAGCCCGACGCTTATTTCAACGCCGGTTGCGCGTATGACTATTCCCAGCCGCCGCAGGTTCTGCAACCAGTGGCACCGGTGCAGTATGCGCCGTCAAACATCGTGGACGTCCAGGCCGAACCAGTTGCGGCCCCGGCTCCCGCCATCCCGACAGTGAACGTCGCCAGACTGCCGGCGGCAGAACCCGAAGCCGATATTGACTGGGGAGGACCACAAACTTTCGATCAAGTAGCGTTGGTTGCCGCCACAGTTGCGAGGGACCCATCGCTGGCCACGATGGAGAAGTATTGTTGGTGGTTGATGCGAGCCGCCAGGAAAGGCTGGATGCGACTACCCCACGACCAATACGACAATCGAACACCAGCAGCCAAAAGAGCAAGTGGGCACTCGAGTTCGGACCATTCTTCAAGGAAAACGACTGGGAACACCAAACCATCCGGTGGAAGTTCATCTTCTGACTCAAGCACGCGTAAGGTGACTTTCACGGCGTCCAAACCCTCCAACAGCCAATCAACAGGTAGGACTCTGACAGTCACCAACTACCTACCAGCAGGGATGGAACCGAGACGGCGCCACCTTTCGTATCGAGAACGCGAAGCGCTGCAGGTCGAGGCAGCACGGAGATCAGTCATCGCAGAGACCGCAGCCGCGGCCGCCGAGAAAAAAGAGAAAAAGCGCGTCGAGCGGGAAAAGCGTTTGGCAGCCAAAGCCAAGGCCGCCAAAATCAACGAGGGACTAAAAGCGCAACGGGAACAGTGCAAGAGAGATCTCGCGGTGGGAACGCCTCATATTGCGCTTTCTATTGCTACCGAAGTCCCGTGTCCTCTCTGCGGCGCTGCCGGTTGGCTCGTCGCAGCAGGTTTTACGAACAACGCAGCCCAGAGCCCTAACTGTTTAGGAACGAAGATTCGGCCCCGAACGGAAATTTGGAAGAAAGAATTGATCCCGATTCTCACACGAGGTATTGAAGGTGGAGGAGAAAAGCGAAAATGGTCGACGTGTCCCCGATGCCAATTGATCCAAACGCAGTGGGGAGAAGCGATCTTGACCGACCCCCAGTTCCTCTCGCTCGAGACCTCGCCCGACGGAACCAGTCGTGCCTCCACAGGAATGGATCCCTCTGCTGCTTGCCGATGGCACAATGACTGACCCGACAAGAAAGGATGAAAGAGGTAGTGTTTCGATTAGACAACCGGAAGTAGAAGCCCCGCCCCCAGAAGTTCTCGTTGTGTTGCCGTTTGACAACCCCCGCGAAGCTTTGGAGAAGTCAGTGCACGAACAAGAAGCGGAGCACTATTTACCAGCGTTGAGAATTTTGGCCAGACAGATTTCCAAGGCTCGAAACGAGGGACGCGACGATCTCGCCGCCATCTATCAAGCCTCCGCCATTTTGAAACTTATTTTGAGTAAGAGAAACCAGCGGTCATTTGAGGAAGCAGAGGACTTGTGGAATGCGATGCTAATTCGAACCATGGTCGAGCCTTCTCCATCTGCTTCACCTTTCATCAATCAAGGATGGTATTTGAGTCTGCCAACGCCCAGGAGTCTGTACGCCGGCGGATGTTTGAAAACCTATGAGGGTGAAGATATCCGACTACAACTCGAAGAAAAGGTTTCCGAAATTAACGGATGTCAAAAAGAACTCGAGGAACGTTCCTCGGCTCTCTTCGAACAATTCGCCAACGCTGAGGGAGATACTCCACCAGAATCCATAGACCAATTTGTCGCCGCTGCCGAGGACTTATTGAAGGAGGTTGTCGGAACTAAGGAATCACCGAAACCGGAAGTCGTTTCCCCGTCCAGTATTGAAAAACCAGATGAGGAACTCTCCATGCTAGTAGACGAAGTGGAATCTGAAAAATTGGAACCAGGTGACGAGAAGTCCGTCGAGAAAAATGTTCTCCAAATCGCACCTCTCGCCGAGTCAGAGTCATCGGATGCCGAGCCAACGGAAGATGGAGACGAAGCTGTGTCTCCAACTGAAGCCGCCGAGTCAGAAGAAGTCGCCACTCCGAATGAAATCGCCATTTCAGCTGCGACCGCAGCTGAAATGGCGACCGCCCGGAAAGAACCGCAAAACTGGGCCGACTACAAGAAGTTGGAAAAGGAGAAGTAGAAAACGATATTTCCCGTCTTCCACTATTCTTGTGTTTTCTTTACTTGTTGTCCGAGTCCACTTGAACTCGGGCAAGAAATATCCTTCTTTTCCCTGGTCATTTATTAAGTTATCAAGTTTCAATTATTTGGGTGTTTTAAATCATAAATGTTAATTTTAAGAAGTTGTTACAATTTATTTTTGATATTAATATATATTCATGTTAAATTTTGTATTATTTTTAGTGATATCGTCCAAACCCAGGTGAGATTGGCGACATCACAAATCAACCTTTAATGTCAAAATTTAAGTTCGTGAATGATTATGTATGTGTTAAAAAATTTAATTTTCCTGGTATTATTGTTTGCCGATAAGTTCTCGGCTCAATAAAACAAGTTGTTTTATTTTCTTCAAAGATTCTTCCTCATTTTCCGGCAATTCACTTTCCATTAAGTGAATGACTCCATTTCTATATTCAAACACTACAATTTGATTTTTGGTCGGAATTATTTTATTAATTTCGATCATGAATTGAAATATATGGGTTAGTAAAACTTCGGTAAAATTCGAACAGTTGTCTTCACGTAAACCGCCATGTTTATATTGAGGCTTCTACTTCGAATGTGGATAACGGATCACGTGACCCGTTATTCACACCAGATGAACGCATTTCGCGAGTTACTTCATCTGTTCAATTATTCTAATGTTGTTAAGCATTAAGATACGGGACGAGAGCGAATAAAAAGATTGTTTACCATGTTTTGGAAGTGTCGCAGTACGCAACTATTCACTCGGATAGTATTTTTCGCGGGAGTCGTTGTCTCTCGCTTAAAACGGGGTGATGTGTGACGGTCCAAAATCGGAAACTACTTATTATTCTGCCACTAGATGGCGCTGACGGTTTGTCCGCGCCAAATTCAAACTCCAGCTATCGATTATTCTCACGTTTGGGGTTTATAAGTAACTAAGAGCAGTTTGACAAGTAAATAATTCATAAACGAGTGTATATTTATTGAGTTATGATAAATAATAATATTTCACATTATTATTTATACATTGGATGGAAATCACTTGTAAAAGTGATTATTATTTAGGGAAAGTGTTGTAAGGAATTCCCTACAACAATTACTCTTTTCATGTGTATCTGGGTAATTGGTCGCACCTGCGACCTATTTCCTAGTTTGTGTAGATGACCCTTGACCCTGGTCAAGCAGAGTTCACTTGGACTCTGGCAGGAAGTTGTACCGATTGGCCCAACTCCCTGCATGTCATAGTTAAGCTTATAGTGCCCGCCTCCAATGGTCATACTGATGTTCAATTGGACACAGGCTGACCACCAAGTGAGCGACCACTATAAAAGGGCTCGCAGAGCTCTATTTGGTTCCAGATTACCCTTAAAGATATATTGATATTATGTTCAGATTTACCTAGTTGACGTGGTTTCAGAATGCTTTTAAGACCTCTCGAACCGGCAGGTGCAACAACCGTAAAGACCGTAGTGAGCCATAGCATTTATGTTATGAAGGCCTATGTACCGCGAATATACAAAAGTGATTATGACATGATGTTGTGACACA
Source organism: Strigamia maritima (assembly GCA_000239455.1). Classification (NCBI taxonomy): domain Eukaryota; kingdom Metazoa; phylum Arthropoda; class Chilopoda; order Geophilomorpha; family Linotaeniidae; genus Strigamia; species Strigamia maritima. Next base: position 12,455 of record AFFK01014524.1, read on the forward strand.
TCGGAGAGTGGTGATTATTGATCTGGACATGCCAGTTATCGTGACCATTCTCATTTAGGTTGGATAATTATCTATTAACGTGTTAGTCGCGATGCGGAGTGCCAGACTATACGGATGAAGGCCAAGTGGGTTACTTGACCCACGCGACACCCCACTCAACTCTCGTTTACGGTATTTATGTTATCGTATGCCTGTTAGCAACACTCTGGTCAGATGGCCAGAGTATCGACCGTCATCTGTCTGGGACACATTGTCACTCGGCAATGTCAGCCCAAACCTTGTGATGAATACAGCCAAAAGTCAACCGTTAGTCGGATCGATCTTCCGTCCTAATCCTGTTAGAACCACTTCAGATAAACCAGGAATGACAGATAGAATTCCAGGCCTAGACATAATCCAGATTCACCCTCATATATTTACACTATGATATTTCTGTTTGATAGCATATTATTCCTGGCTTTAGATTTGTATAAGTAATTTATTAGTCAGTGCTCTGTTAATAAATTCATATTGTTATGTTTTGATAAGTTATGCGTATATTTTCCCTCTGAGTTTCCGTACAATTTCCACACACCAAGTTATCACTTCCAAATCTCGCGTAGTTGTTAGTGATTTAGTCGGTATTTCGAGGTTATTATCACTTGGTAATTTCCCCGAATATCAGATCGTCACACGTGGAGGTTCTACCGAGATTTGGTTG
>AFFK01014532.1:0-23804 GCA_000239455.1 Strigamia maritima
CGTGCCGAGCGAGACACGGCAAAAGCGAAAGCCGACGCTGAAGTCGTCCAAAAAGCGAAACGTGAAGCTTTGGAGACCGTGATGCACCGAATGGCAGATGAGTTAAAAATGACGCCAAAAGAGGTACAAGATTTTATGATTGAAGGTGAAGAGCCCAAACCAGTTGTGGACCATCCTTCATCGGAGAATCGCCGATCAGCATCAGCACCATCTGGTGCCACACCGTTTCAATTGGCCAAAATTAAAGCTCAAAAAGACTTGGCAGTTGAAACTACCGATTATTGGACACCCGAGAAAGTGGCGGATTTGATTAACACACTAAGCCGACGAAAACGATCAACTTAATGCCATCCTTAATGCCTAAACATAAGGTCTGGATTCGACTACCGTCCACCGGGTCACCGGACGTTCAGGTTGCGCAGCCGGTGGTAGAAGATATCGTTTTCAATTTATTACGGAGCGATTTTCACATTAGTCCTGAACACTAGAAATTCATTATGGGTCATTTCCACCGGAACTATGCCAGCGATAAGTTCAATTGGAGGTGCACGGAACGAATGATTGAACGACAGTGTAAGACACCTGCCGAACTGAACGTTGTGGTTGTTTAAATCGCGACACAAACCATTCGAAGAATTTGCAACCAAATAGTTTGAACTCTTTATTTTCACCGAACTGTGACATTCCTGTGTTTCAAATATTTTTGACAGTTTTTCACCGAAAAGTGAACCTTTTTTGTGTTTGTTTAATTTTTCATCACCAAGTTGGTGATACTTTGTGTTTATTATTTTCAGCAAATCGTGAGTATTTGAACATTGTATTTATTTTCACCGAAGAATAAGTTTATCCTAGTTTTTTATTTCAATTTACCGATAGGTAACGTTATAACATTTTTTCGATTACTTTTCGTAATTTGTTTTTGAACCGTTAATGTTTATTAATCAAGTTGATAGTTTTGATAATGTTTTTGATAAGTTTTTTGCACCTAATGTGCCACGGCAATATTTATTATTCAATTTTTGTTAACCTAAGGTTATTTATTTTTGAACATTTTATTTCGTAACAAAATCTTACCTTTTTGATATTTTTTGTTTTCAACCAAGTTGGTTGACGAGTGATTGACTAAGTACCTGAAAATAACTCATTATTACTTACCTTTGATCTCCATCTTTGATCTTTGTCACTGGTCATTACTTACCTTTTGTTTCTTTTTGATTACCTTTGGAATTATTTATATTCTTTGTATTATTATACTTTACCTTAGGGAAGCCACCAGGTGTCTTTAGGAAAAACAACCTTTTGAACCTGGTTGGTTAATTTCCTTTCACTTACCGATTGTAATGCTTTTTCATGTAATCTACATAGGTAACTTGATTGTCACCTATATCAATCATGTTTATTTTTTTCTTTCTTCCTTTTTCCCTTTTGTAAATAAATCTTTCTTTCCTAACAACTTGTGTTTTGTTTCCATAATTTGTTTTATGTTTATTTATTAAGTTAGTATTAAGAAGTTTATTTATTTATTTATTTGAATCAAATTTTGTATTTTTGCTTAAGTTTTGAGATTTGTTTACGAAAATAAACAAAATCTCGGTGGGGGAAGTATCATGATCCGTGCGGCCAAAATATAAAATTTACCAAAATTCAAATTTTCACACCTTTAGGTGTTTAGCATAATAGTTTAAGCACCTTAAGGTTGCGCTCACTGTGATGAGTAGTCACCTATCCACCCCTTAGTTATTATTAACTTTTGCATGGTTTGACCATTTCTACCACCTGATAGGAGGTGATTTCTCTGATCTAGTGATTTTGCATAGACACTTGAAGTCTGAGCTCGCAACCGAGCACACCTTTTGCACCAGACCTGCAACCGGGCCCACCTTAAGGTGCTTCTTGTCATGCTGTGACTGGGGCGGTGTGCACAGTCCCTACTTGGGGGAATAAGAGGACTGCACTGGACGCCTTCGTCATGTGAAGTAGCAGAGACGACGCTGTATTTAGGTGTTTTGGCCTTTATTAGTGTGTCTAGGGGTCAGCGCCAGCCTCCACCTGCTACTCATATGTCTGTACCACCGGTATGTGCTAATCAAACCCGACCCGCGGGCCATGGCGGTTGAACCAAGGACCGCGTGGTCGAAGTATTCTAACCATGCTGCAACCCATTGTTATGGACTTGCAGCCACTGTTCTCACTCATGGAGGCGGGGCCCAGAGAACTGGGTGCCCGGGCTTCATAGCAGAAACCAGGGAGTCGGCAGAGCTTGGCCGATGCATGTTTGCACCGGTTGCTGGCTCCTGAACAACTGCTATCCCCGGATCTGCTCTGCCTCTACCTGCCTTCCCTCACTTCCTGTCTTGACCGGAAGTGGTCATGTCCGACCAGTCTACTAGGGGGACATGACGCGGGCCGTTGCCGTGCGCCTGGGTCGTGACACGGTCACAATGCAATCCTGTAACATGAGCGTTTCTTAGTTGAAATGCCAACTTTAGGGTTTTAATTCATCAGCAGTGAACTGTCAGTCTTGAAAGCCACTATTTTAAGCAGGAATTGGTACTTCTCACCTGTCGGTGATTTACAACCATTCGACTGAAAATTGTGTGAGTCTATATAATTGAGCCAACCACGTGTATGCGCGTAAGAAACCAAATCAGACCCACCCGCTCGAGCGTTTGCCTCTTCACGCACAACCCCTCATCCAAAGTGTATTTATAACCTGTGTGACCTTGTCAACAGTGAATACCAAATCTATAGGCTGTCCGACTCCCACGTACGACGGCAGTGTTATTCAAGGTTTGGGCCTGCTTAGTCCAACATACAAAACAGTGTGTCATATTTCCGAATGCTCAAAATCCTAAATTAAATTAATAAATTAAACAAGTAAAAATTTTAACTGCAGTCCAAGTTACAGGGAAATTTGTTTTGTCAACAGCAGTCAAAAAATTAAGTCCACCATCAACAGGAGTCAAAAAATTAAGTCCACCATCAACAGGAGTCAAAAAATTAAGTCCACCATCAACAGGAGTCAAAAAATTAAGTCCACCATCAACAGGAGTCAAAAAATTAAGTCCACCATCAACAGGAGTCAAAATAATAAGTCCACAAGCAACTAATGCTTTGTTGCATCGTCCTATGCTTTGTTGCATTGTCCTAAGCTTTGTTGCATCGTCCTATGCTTTGTGGCATCGTCCTATGCGTTGTTGCATCGTCCTATGCTTTGTTGCATCGTCCTATGGTTTCAAAATGTCGGTATACAACATAGCCTGCTTGCATTGTAAATGATTCTTGACTTATTCCACCTCATTCCTAGTGGAAAATTTAATGTAATTGATTTTTAGTATATGTTATAATCTCAAAAAAGTGGACTTAACATTATATCACTGGGTTGTATTTTATCATGTAATGTAAAATAAATTTGAAGAAAACAACATTTAGCTGAAGCTTGGACAAAGCCTTTGGATTTCATTGCCCAATCCCATATCGAAATGAATACTTTAACACTGTATTTGAAAATGTGTGTAAGAATTCGTGATTTACAGCTTAGAAATCTTATATCATTTCATTTTTCGGGCACAAACCATGCAACCTTCTGATTGAATAAAAACGTTCATCCCACACTCTGATAGCTGGTGTTTGTACTCTTTTACATTAGATTTATTCAGAAACTAAAACATTTTCATGTTTCAGTCGTTTCCCTCGTTTCGTTTCGTTTCCTGAAATGTGTAGTCATTTCCAGAAACGTTTCGGTTTAAGCCAAGAAATGTGCGTGCACGCGCGTTTTAGGAAACGCTACAATTCCAGCATTTCACGAGACACGAGTGGTGCCTTACAATTGCACACTTGTCTGCGCAGCATCTAACTCTACTGGTAGAGTTAGATCGTGTCATTTGTTTTAAACGTCACATGACTGCTTTAAATCATGTGATAGAAGCTAAAACGAAGCTAAAACAGCTAAAACGAAGCTAAAACATTATAGGGCTGTGTTGGCCAACAATCAGTATTTTGGCTGACACATATTGTTAACCCTCAGACGCCTAACATTTTGGGTCAACGCAAAGACCTATTAGTGGTGTCAATTGACATGTTTTATATACTCCGAGTTAAAGCGCTTTAGTGCTGTTACCATGGTTACCATGGTTTTACCAACTGACGCTAGGTGTCACCGATTGTAAAAATCAAGACACTCGGTCAAAATGTGATCATTTGAACAGCATGCAAGGTGTTTTATTATTTATTTATAATAATTGTGTATATTAACTTAATTTTAATTCCAATTAGTGCAATTAATTGCAAATGATATGTAATGTGAACTGAACATGTGTCGACATGTGCTTTATTTATTCTTTACTTTGCGTATAGGTGGCGTTGTATTTTAAAAGCGCTCTCACTAAAGAGAAAAAATGCAGTGAAAACAGCAAACGTTTTAAGCTGAGATTTTAAGGGGCTCATATTTTCTCTTTACAATAACTTTTTTGTTATAAGTTTGAAAATTACCAAATAAATTGAGTGTATGTAAAACCACTTTTTGAACAGCTCTAGAAAATTTCAGATTTTTTGAAAAATTTTTTAAAAAAAATTTGTATTCAGAACTATTGCCTGTGTCAATTGACCCATAGGATAGGCTTCTGAGGGTTAAATATGCGTATATTTTATTACTGTGATATTTGTATTATTATTCTATAATTTACTAGCTATTTAAGTTGCAGATAGTTCCTGCTTTATCGACAGATGGCGCTAGTAGTCTGTTTACTTTGTTATTTTGTTCTTGTGGTTTTATATTTAATGCATTTTTCTTAAATAGATATTTACTATTAGAAGTTATTATGATTATATCATTTTGTATGGATTGGATTATGTTTTTATTTATCTTGTATTTTGTATTGACCTCACACCTAGTGGGTTGTCACTCACATGCTTCCCTGAATCTGCCAAGATGGCTGCTCTCATGAGCAAGTGGCTCATGAGGATTTTATATGACAATATATTATATTTTGTAAGTGTTTGTCTTTTATTTATTGATTATTAGGGCATTATAAGCTCACTTAGAGCAGTCCTATAACTGAATCAACTCCAACAAGTGCCTACTATTGATTAGATTATCATTCCAACTCCCTGTTCTCCAAGATCAAGCCTGGGTCATCCAGTCTATGCATTAAGACTCTTAGGCATTCAAACTCTTCCACTACATTTTCAAAAGTCTTTGACAAACATAAGGTGCAGTCAGGAACTAAAACATTTTCATGTTTTTCATGTCGTTTCCCTTGTTTTGTTTCCTGAAATGTGTCGTCATTTCCGGAAACGTTTAGGTTTAAGCCGAGAAACGGGCGTCCATGCGCGTTTTAGGAAACGCTACTGTTGGTATTTGATTTAGTTCATGTTTAGGTGTTAGTATGTAGTCTTGTAAATGTGTTTGTATATGACTATTGATATTGTCTATACTTGTATTATTTAGGATGTGACATATGACTATGTATTTGTATTACTGTTTTGGAAGCTCATTTTGAGCTTCTGTACTTGTGGTTTGACTTATGTTGACTCCTGTGAGTGATTGCTTGTACTTTTCACTTGCTGTTTTGATGCCTACCTGTGAGGTAGCATGAATAAAATGTTCCTGTATTTTGGCCTGGATTGCTGTTTCTGATTTCTTCTGTTTCATCCACTATGTGCTATTGTTACTGCTAACAGCTACAATTCCAGCATTTCACGAGACACGAGTTGTGTCTTACAATTGCGCACTTGTCTACTGTTGTAGAGTTAGATTGACGCTATTTGTTTTACGGTCACACGACTGCTGCAAGTCATGTGATAGAAGCTAAAACGTAGCTAAAACTTGCCTAAAACTTAGCAAAAACGTGCTTCAGATTTTCACACTCAGAATTATACACAAAACACACTTTAAAACATCTATTTTTAATGCATATCCTAATTAAGATTTAAAATTTTAGTGTAATGACATTATGGATTTACTTCTAGTTTAATCTTTCATTATTCTATCTACCATAGGCCTTTTAACTATTCACTAGTCTTCTTCAGTGGTTTATGATAATTCTACATTTCATCCTTTATATACTCTACTCATTGTTGGGTGAAACGTCTCAAAAACATTCCTCTAAACACAACAATATCAAAAACATTATTATCTAGAATGTAAAAACGTTTTTGGTATTGTTGTGTTTAGAGGAACGTTTTTGAGGTATAATAATGTTTTTGGTATTGTTGTGTTTAGAGGAACGTTTTTGAGACGTTTCACCCAATAATGAGTAGAGTATATAAAGGATGAAATGTAGAATTATCATCATAAACCACTGAAGAAGACTGGTGAACAGTCGAAAGCCCTATGGTAGATAGAATAATGAAAGATTAAACTAGAAGTGTATCCATAATGTCATTACACTAAAATTTTAAAACAAAAACACACATAAAACTAACCACAAGCAAAACTCGTTTTTGACGAGTTTTAGTTCCTGAATGCTCCTATAGCTAAAACGAAGCTAAAACATAGGTAAAACGAAGCTAAAACATATTTAAAACGAAGCTAAAACATATTTAAAACGAAGCTAAAACATATTTAAAACGAAGCTAAAACATATTTAAAACGAAGCTAAAACATAGCTAAAACGAAGCTGAAACATATTTAAAACGAAGCTAAAACATAGCTAAAACGAAGCTAAAACATAGCTAAAACGAAGCTAAAATATAGCTAAAACGAAGCTCAAACATAAGGTGCATTCAGGAACTAAAACTTTTCCATGTTTTAGTCGTTTCCCTCGTTTCGTTTCCTGAAATGTGAGGTCATTTCCGGAAACGTTTAAGTTTTAGCCAAGAAACGCGCATGCACGCGTGTTTTAGGAAACGCTACAATTCCAGCGTTTCAGGAGACATGAGTTGTGTCTTACAATTGCGCACACTTCTGCGCAGCATCTACTCTAGTGATGTAGAGTTGAATCGGCGCCATTTGTTTTAGACGTCACATGACTGTTTCAAGTCATGTGATAAAAGGTAAAACGAAGCTAAAACTTCCCTAAAACTTAGCTAAAACGTGCCTCAGATTTTCACACTCAGAATTATACACAAAACATACACAAAACACACACAAAACTATCCACTCTCAAAACTCGTTTTTGACGAGTTTTAGTTCCTGAATGCACCTATAGCTAAAATGAAGCTAAAACTTAGCTAAAACGTACCTCAGATTTTCAAACTCAGAATTATACACAAAACTTACACAAAACACACACAAAACTAACCACATGCAACACTAGTTTTTGACTATTTTTAGTTTCTGAATGCACCTAGTGTGTTAGCAAGGGCGTTTCTAAGAAATTTTCAAGATAATCGCATTCAAAATGGTATTAAAATAAAGTAAATTAACTTGTGTTGACATCTCGGTTGAGATGAAAAAGTTTAGTCAATACACAAGTATTGATAAGGTTCCTTGCAATTGCTGCCCTCTGTTGTCATTTCAACTAAGTTTTATTAGATTTTTTAGTTTTCTTCACATAATATTAAAGTTGAATTTTTTAAATTTTCTCTATTGTAGAAGATTATGGAAAATATTATCTATTTAAATGAGATATTTTACTGCTACAGGTAAAACTAAACTATTTCATTATCCAAATAAGAATAACTCTTACTTTTATAAATTAAATTTTTTTTAAAATTGATTTTTTATTTCTCCTAGCTATTGGATAGATCAATAAAAGCGTGACAACTTGTTCTTCCATCACTTGCATAGCTGGAAGCTGTGGTATGTACACAGCCACTTTTACCTCTTGGCTCTTTCGCAAGACAAATGCAAACACTTAGTAGACTGCTACACATGTTGCAATTTGCTACAAGTTTTCTTTTTGCCCCTAGGTGACTTTTTCACAGTTAAAGTATTTTTTTGATGTTAGCATGGTTTCTAAAAGAAATTTCATTCTTAACATGATGAAAAACAATTTTATTTGTTATTTTTTATCAACTTCTGTTTACAAGAGATCTTCTATTGGCAATCAGAAGACAGGTTTAGTTTTAGTCGGCTGAGGTTATTCTACTCAGATTTGTCAATAATAAAAATTTCCACCAACAAAAAAATCACTTTTGACAAAGATTTGAATACTAGCAATTACCGTCAAAAATGATTAATTTCAGAGGGCTCCGCGATCGCAGAACTTTCCGACAGCATTACATACATACATACATACATACTACATACAATACAAGGTAATTATTATTTTTGATCATTTCATGTTAGAAGACTGATGGATACTGGAAACTCTCTTAGGACTCTAGGCAAAGACTTAAGTATTGATAGTTTTTTAGGTCATCACCCATAACAACAATATACTGGGTCATATGAATAAAAATGTAGTATTTACTTGAAGCAAAAAGTAAAAGTGAAATCATTTGCTTGAAGTAGAAGCAACTAGTAAAAGCAAATGCTCAATTTCATATGAATAAACATTTGCTTTCACTCAGTAGCAAAAGCTCTTTTCAGTGAAGGTTTTGCTTCATTCTAACCTACAATTTCTATTTTTGACTTTCCTGCTTTAAGCCTAGTACACATACCAATTCAGACTCAAAATATTCAGCCAGTCTGAATTTTCCATGTGACAATTATCAATGGAATTTTAAATAATGGATAATGTCACATGGAAAATTCAGACTGGGAATAATGTGGTACACATGGTTTGTTTAATGACATCATATTACAAATGGCGACTGTCTGAAATATTTTTTTTGGGCTCTGGCATCAGTCCGTCCTACGGAACAGGAGCTCTTTGCTCCTCTCTTCTTCCGGCCTGTTTCTCTCTTCTCTTCTCTTCTCTTATTCCTTCTTTCTTTTTTCCCTCACTTTCCATCATCGTCACGAGATCCCAAGGCTGACCAGTGGGCAGCCGGATGGTCACACTTTTATCGTAAATTCTTTTTATAGACTTTTAAAATTTAAAATTGACTTTTTAAAAAGTCAGACAATAAATAACACAATAAGTTTATTCCCTAGTTTGTAAATCCAATTTTAAAATAAAAAAAAATAATAGTGGAAATAGAATTATAATATATTGATATGAAAAAAGTGAAGATCCTCTTTTGTTGCATCCCTGAACAATTTTCCACAGCTGTTTTTTCTATGATGAAAAATAGGCCAACATCCTTTGGTGATGATATTGTACTCTACACTGGCTTGATTTTTATTTCACTTTGAATCTGAAAAAAAGAATTGAACAGATGAAGCCAATGGGGCCCAATGGACTAACCACTCCATCCTCTTCCAGCCTCCACTTAACTGCTGAGCCAGCAAGTGCTGAGCGGCCTCTGGAGTCATGTCCTGTGCTTGCCAACGATATTGGAGACACCTCCCTCTCCCTTTATAAGAGCAAAGTACTACGCAAGAATGTTGCTGAGGTGGGCCTAGAAGGTTAAGTGACAATTTGTATTAAAAGAATGGCTTCAAGTTGTGTTGTTCAAAGACTTTAAATTTTAACAATAATTTCTTTTAGAATTTCTCATGAAGTTTTCTTTTAATTGAGAGTTGAGATAGAATAAATAATGAGATAGTGTAGGCTTATGATGTTTGCTGAAGCAGATTATGTAGCCTAAAGTAATGGAAAACAAGAGTTAATGGAAATAGATGAAAGTAATTTTTTTAAGTTTTTATTTTTATGAATTGAAAGCAATAATTTTGTATTTCTAAAATGTTAGTTTTTATAATAATTTATACTGTTCGGTGTTTATTTGCACACAACCATATGATAGCTGCAGCTGTCTGTTGGCTGTATTGAGTATTGACATCTGCAATAAGGAGTCGACAGGGAAGAGAGGGGATGGAGATGACAGACAGACGTGTTCTTTGCCTTTAGGATAAGAACACAACACATGGGTCTTAAAAGTTATATGAAGATGGGTGGAAAGTGAAAAATCTATTAATGTATTTTTGTTGTCCAGAAATGAGAGAATAATATAATATGTTCTATGGACATTGTGACTCTTAAGTTTGGTCTTTCAAATTGTTACTAACCAATAAAATATGTTCCTACAACCATTATCTATAGACACAACATATAAAAATAAAAAAATCCAGAATGTAAAGAAACAGTTACTGATGACTGCTGAATCTTTCAATCTCTGTAGTCTCATGTATGTTTTTGACGGATTGGAAAGAGCAAGATTTCAGTTAATCTCGCGCAAGATCTTTGCACGAGATTAACTGAAATCTTGCAAAAGATCTCTTTCTGAATCGAGTTAGCTGGAACCTTGCCTATTAAGCTTTCACATGGCAAATTTCACCAAGTCTGAAGATTTAAATGCGAGTTGAAGAAGAAAGATTTTGGCGGAACACGCAGTCCATTAAACAAGAAAATGTCTAAACAACATTCAGAAAATATTTTTAATGTTGATAGAAATGTTGATTCAGAATAATAATGTCATTTTTTATCAACATTTTTTTCAATATTCAACAATTTAAAGCATCTATTTTTAATGCATATCCTAATTAAGATTTAAAAATTAAGTGTAATGACATTATTGATATACTTCTAGTTTAATCTTTAATTATTCTATCTACCATAGGCCTTTCGACTGTTCACCAGTCTTCTTCGAAAGGCCTATGGTAGATAGAATAATTAAAGATTAAACTAGAAGTATATCCATAATGTCATTACATTTAAATTTTAAATCAATATTCAACATTATACAATATTTCTACATCATTGATACAACATTTAAATGCAACATTTGTTGTATCATCGGTCATCTAATTCAGCATTAGATGTTGGTACAAGCACATCAACAATCCACATTCAACTGTTTGATTGTTGTTTCAGAATGTTGATTTAAAATCTAATGGATGTTGTCTATGAACCATCAACATTCGATCAACGTTCAAAAATGTTAAGTCAACATTGGGTTGTTTCATGGGAGGCTATCTAGGCACGTACTTGGCAAATTGCATTGAATACAGTCAAATGCGGTAAAAAAAACGTTTTACTACAGTACCATCATAACTGACGTAAAATAAATCTAGCTAACTTGATTTACCGTAAAGAAAAATAATATATAACATATGGCATTAATTGAGTAGTTCAGGAGGCAATTAGAGACTAGGTGATAATTGGAGACAGGTGCTAATTAGAGGCAATTAGAGATTATAGGTGCTAATTGGAAGCAATAAGAGACTACAGTGCTAATACAAGGGTACTGACGGTTACTAGAATGTTTTGTTGTACATTCTCATGCATCTAGAATGAACACTTGTAATATTACTATTGATTATTATTTTTCTTTTTTTCTTTCATCACTTTTCCATCCATTCCTTGGGAAAAAGAAGATTGTCATGAAAGAGATTTGTCTGGTTTTCTTCACACTGGCATTAACAATTTCCTTTCAATTCTATGTGCGAAGAACAAATCCTCTTGTCCATGCTCTGTTGCATTTATTGGTCGCAAGAGGGTCTGCGAAGATAGTGCACAGAACATGCCTATTCTCAATCGCTGACACTCGCGCTGAGAAAAGCATTAAGTTTGTGGTTGCACATGAGCTTTTATCTTAAATAAAAATGATTGTGGCAAGGATTTTGTTTTCTTTTATTTTTTATTTTTATTTTATTTACTTAAAAGTAGGAGGAGCTTTAATTAAATTGTTTTTGTTGGGTTTGAGTTGTAGAAAACAATGGTGAAGACAGTTTTACTTTAATTAAAAATATATATTTTTTTGAATGTTTTAAATTTTTTTTAGTTTGTGACAGGTTTAATTTAAGGAATTAAGACTTGCGTTTATAGTTCTGGTGTGAGGAGAATTAAAATTAAATTGGAATTTAATAACTTGTCATAAACTTTGTTTTGTTTGCTAGGAAGATTATGCATGACAAATTGTAATAATTAAAAGTTTGGCTGAGCATTGGTGTTATGTTGCATTTTCAAAAACTATTGGAAATTAAGTTACCAATTAAATTTTAAACAATTTAAAAAAAAAATGTTTTTCTATGCAACATATCTTAAACCATGAACCAAGAAAAACAGGGACATGTGTGCTCAGTGCCGGATTTCTGCCTAGGTACCCCGGTGGTCGTATGATTCTATAAATTTTATAGAATAACGTAACTATAGTAACATAGACTGTATTATTCTGATGTTTATTAAAGTCATTGAAGTCAATTAAAAATTATATGTTCTGTACTAGTGGATTTAATTTGCTAAATTTCCAAAATAGCTTCGAGATGGTGGGGGCCCAAATGTCAAGTGCCTAGGGGCCCTGGGTCTCTAAGTTCGGGCCTGCGTGTGCTCAGAACTTTATCACAAACGGCGCCACTAGCAGCCACATTGCATTATGGATATAAAAACAGCAATTCTGGCAGATACGATAAACATAGGATTAGTGTAAGCCAAATAATAAAACATTTTTATCTAACTTACATCCGATTACAGCTTTGTTTACTTTGTGTTTGTGACAGGAGAAAAACCACAATGCAACATGATTGCTTTCAACCAATCACAGCACAGAGTGCATAGGCTTTGGCTTGTCATTATGTGTTCCTGTTTTTCTTGGTTCATGCTGGTTCATGCTACATAACTTTATCTCAAATTTTACATGTGAAATGGCAGAATACAATAATAGGTTTGTAGTTGTACTAGAAGAAAATAACAAACAACTTGTGGACTTTTAACTAAAGAGGTCTCCTGGCAGTCACTTAGAAGTTTATTGCATATAGTATAATGGTATATAACTGTATGTAAGTATTTTTCCTAAAGTCTGTCCGGGTATCTTTTTAGTCTATATTGGATTGGCTGGGACCTTTTCGCAAGTCAACAAAATTGTAGAGGTCCTGGACCCAAAACCTGGAAGCGCACGTCTCAAAAACCTCAAAAAGCAGCCAAAAACGAGTTCGCGATATTTCGACGCGAAATCCAAATTTTTCTGCCAAACCTCGGCTGTGCCGGTCGGCACGACCGTTCCTCGATGTCCCGTCGGCATTCGTACTCGCTGAAATGCGGCCTACGTCGTCCGTGGCTCCGCCGCAACACTTTCAATAGACTGGTCACATGCCACACATCTGGTATCAGGAACTTAAACTTCTGTTTAACAATGCACACTAAAACTAATATCCCCGATTTTAGTCCTTAACTCATTGTCAAATTACTAGAACTCTCTAAGGTGTGGTGATTTGCATGTTGTGTCTTGTTGACACATTGATTTTGTCAACTAAAGTGAGTTTATAAATAAAAATTAATCCACAGGGATGGAGTTAATGCAATAATGAGAAATTAATTAAGCATGACGTGGCATTCAGTCAGCCATCTTAATCTCTGAGCTTCCTTATTTTTCCACAAAAAAATATATTGGCTTTCACCACAATTACTGGGCTATATCAAGAGCACAAAGCCTTTCAGATTATCAATTTTGTTATTGACTTACGGTAGGTACATTTTTTTAATTTATGGACATAAAAATCAGAAACGTAGACAAAAATTGTTTTTTTTTTGTGTGTGGTGCTATTGGGAAATGGGAATTAGAGGGATTTAAAGCAAGCCAGATCTTCTTAGGAATCTAAACTTTGGTTGTGAAAACATGTTTTTTGTTCATTATTTAATTCACTCCTATTTCTCATTATATGTCACTAGATTTTATCTGAGTGTGTTTTAAATATAATTGCACATTAGAGACATGTCTGAGCAATAAATCTTTTAATTATTTTCTCGTTAATTCTTGTTTTTTTTTTCCAATTTTATAATGATTTATAATCAAAAGTAGAGAAATCTATATATATAGAGGAAGGTTTCCGTCCATCGGTCACAAATGTAAAGCGCTCCACCACAATTTCCGCATTCCATCGCTAGATGGCGACCCGGATTTTCAAGGCAGAATCTATTGCGGGTCCCTTTTTTAAGCTCGATTTGGCAGGAGAAAAACTTTTACAACGTTTAAAATGAGTCATTGAAGCAACAAACCGGTGTTGGTAAAAGGACCAAAAAAAATGTATACACATTGGGATTTTTGGGATTTTCGAAATTTTTGGGATTTAATGGGTTAAACGAGATTTCACAGGTCATTAATGATGAGAATTTGGTGATTCCATATGATTTTAGGAGTTCAACGGGATTTCATAGGTCATTGGTGGTGATTTAACAGGCTTTTACAGGTCATTGGTGACGAAATTTTTAGGATTTTTACGGGTTAAACGGGATTTCATGGTCATTAATGATGAGAATTTGGTGATTGCATGTGATTTTAGGGGTTAAACGGGATTTCACGGGTCATTCGTGTTGACAGAATTTTACAGGTTTGCCGAGAAATCACGCATGTTTAAACTTCCTAAATTTTTCTACTATGGCAAAATATATCTATCATTAAAAGTTTAAAACTTTTATATACCTGAAGCGAAGTGAGGGGCTACTCATATACTGAGGCGCTTTTACTTAGATTTTCCGAAAGTCGCCACTAGATGGCTTGAAAGTTGTAACAGAAAATCATGTCGGCAGTTTAGTGTTACCAATTTCTTCGTGTTTCAACTATTTTCACAGGTTTAAAAGCGGTAATGTACCATGGATATTAAACATTATTGTCTTTGAAACTACAGTTAAAAACATTTTTAATATTTGTGTAATTTTTCTCAGTTTTTCGAGCGAAAATGTCTGAAATTCAACATTTTCGCCCAAAAAACTGTTAAAACATCTTTTTATCAGTGAAATATTCGTTACATAGCGGAACTGGCGATGAAAAATGCCATTTTATGGTGATAAAACGGGTATTTTTGTTTCGAGCTAAGTTTTACATCGGTAGAAAATGTCGATCATAAAAAAAGATGTCATCATAAAGTTGGTTTTTCTTCAATCACTTTGAATGTAACGGTATCTGTCAGCTTAGTTTTTATTGACTTAAAGAGATATATCTTGGAGAAAGATTGTATGTTTTTAGAAAGTATTTATTCTTCTCCGTGTGGAGAATTGTTGAATTCGATTTTTTGTGACGATGAAAGATGTTTTGTGAGATGAGAGAGGAACTTAATGTACTTCTATTCTGTTGGCAATACATCATTCAGTATTATTTCTAAATTTTAATGTTAAATTCGTGGAGAAATGTGTGAATTTTAATTGATTTATTTTTTTTTTTTATTTTTTTTTTAGTGACGTCATTATTGGGAGATATTTTTCTACTCTTGGGAAATTTGTAAGTATTTTAATTTTTGAAAAATTTACTGACCTCAATGTATAAATATTGTATCATTGGATATTATTAGGAGGATTTTAGTTTGTCCCTGTATCTATACAGTCCATATAGACCATATATTGGATTGGCTGAGACCTTTTAACGCAAGGTATTACAAAGCGGGGTCACATGGTCTCAACATCGAATAGTGAAACATGTATACGGCAACATCAAAATGATGTCAACAAAATGGCGACACAATCCAAATTATTTGGATAGCTATTTGGTCTGATTTATGGGATCGGTCACGAATTTCGTCTCCCAGTCAATCTGATATGGATGCTAGAGTTACGCGGACAAACTATGTAGGTTGCCATTGTTTAGCTTTGATTGGTGGCGCTTAAAAATGCCTACTCGGGTGCTAAAATGTATTTTTGTACATTTTTGAACATTTTTACCTTATATTTATATTTTACATGCTTCTGCCTCTGTCACCAAGTGAAAATCTGACATGAGCGTTTTGATCCTTTTTTCATGGACCTAAAAAGCTGAAATTTGGCACACATGTTAATCTTCGATGATTATAATGTGTTTTCCAATTCCAAACAATATAGTAATTCTTGCTATAAGACGCAATTTAATCAAAGAAACAAAAAGATAATTATAATCCGAAGTATAAAAAAATTTAATTTTTAAAAATATTATAATAAAAAAAGACTCATGGATTAATTCCTTCATTTTACGTACATTGACATTGCTGAATCAAAATATTATATTTCTCTTTACCACATTATCCCTAAAAAAATATTAATTAAAAACAAGCAAAGTGCAAAAGAAAAAAAAATGTGACTTTCTTTTTAAGGTTTAGAAAAAAGATCAAATGCAAGATGAAGAAAGAAAGTCACGGTTTTCCCAGAAGGGGAATTGGAACCACAAAGAAAACATTCATAATGAAGGAGATGAACAAGAAAACGCTCTTAACAAAAGAGAGATGAGAAAAATCCCCGAGGCAAGATCTGTGGCAGGTAAGCAAACAACTTAATACCACAACAAAACATTTAACTTCCAAACTCGCAGTAAATAAATAAAATGGCAGCTGAATAAATAAATAAATTAATAAATAATCAATTGCCAACTAGAATGCTTTACGTAATCCTAAAGAAAGATAATCACGAATAGAAAAGAGGATTTCATTTTTATTAAAGTAAAGGATTATTATATTCACCAAAAATGAAATTATCTATATCTAAGTCACATTGAAAACAGTAAAATTGTATTGTTTGTTTTAACAAGGTTTTCACTATTCAGTCTGTTTTTTCTCACTTTGCAGTTGTGGACGGAGCTATAATTTCCTATAATCCTACCAGGACTTACAGAATGGATTAGTTCATAGGCGATTTCTATTGTTCTGGTAGAAAGGATAGAGTGGTGGTAGCTCCTTCCACACTTATTCAAAAAAAATGGCTTCCCTAAACTGATCTTGATTTTAGGAAACAAATAATTTCTTAAAAAATATGGCTGTTTTAAAATGGGCGGTATTCATGGGGCACCCTGTAGATATATGATTTACTAAAAAATGTATGGACTTTTTCTTTACATTCATTTATGAACAGTATTTACAGTTATGTTTGGCAAAGAGCAGAGCAATTTTCTATAAACTACTATACTCTATCATTTCGTGCGAAACTCCCATTGGTTAATGACCTATTCTAATGAAAGTATATATTGTAGTATCTGATAAAATCAGATATTACAATATATACTTTCATTACAATCCTCTAGTTGAGCTGAGTCGAAAAATCATTGTTTTGTAGTCCAAAAATGTGCATGCCATTGTTAACAAATGAAAATGCTTGTAAAATATTTTTTAAAATTTATTTACATTTGGGTTTTTGTATTGTTGCGCACATTTTTTGGATATGAAACAATGATTTTTCGATTCGGCCCGACTAGAGGATTAAAATAAGATACCACAATATATACTTTCAGTAAAATATAGGTCATTAACCAATGAGAGTTTCGCGCACGAAATGATAAATAGAGTATATGTGAAATTAGAGGTCCCATATACCTACTTATTATTGCTGTACATACCGGTCTTGCCTTTTACCCTCGTTTTCGCACAAAAAACATGGTATTACACATCTCAAACTTGTAGGGCAATAGGTTCGTATAATAAGAGCTATTTTTGGATAATAAACGTTATCTAGGGCAACTTTTTGTGCTCGGCAATACGGTTTTCACGTAACCTTTTTTTATTTCAAAATTTGTGTATTATTTTATAAACTTTTTTTATTGGTTTGGGCATTGATGGATGTAATTAAATCAGTTCATGATTTTCTAATCAATCACTATCACTATTTATTGCAAATCTTATTAATATTTTGTGTTAGAGTAGCCTATTTGCTTACAACTTTGTATGATATCAATGAGAACCACTGCTTCTACAAGTTCCTAATTGGAAGATTTGCTGTATCTTTTACGATTAAAAAGGTATAAATTGTGACCAAAATTAATTTTCATGGCAGTATTAAATTTGCCCTCATCAACTTTACTTTATTCAAACAGATTTTTTATTTTTTCTAAGCCGTTTTGAAGTTATTTAGTCTGGCCACTTTAAGGTAAACACTGTGTATATTGGATTTCTCTTAACATTCATAATTCAAGACAAAAATTCCTCAAATTCCACCTTCAACATGCTACTACTAGAAATTACAATGTTAAAAACACCGAAAAATTTACCTTATCCAAACAGAATTTATATGCATGTACAAAACAAACATGATTACATATGACCATAACAACGGCATGCCAGTAATTACGAGTCTGATCAGTTTTTGACAACCGGATAATTCGAATTATCCGGCACTCTGTTCAGACTCGTCCTTATTCGGCATGCCTTTATAGCCGAGGGAATACTAATGAATAACACAACTTTGCATTTATAGTCACTATCCAACAATTGACTTACGTATCTTAATCTGACTTATTAATAAGTTGCTTTACGTAAACCACGATAGAGTTACCTAAAACTTTCAAAAGTCACTTTTTAAAATTAACTTTTCTGTTTAGTGACTTAATTTTGGTCTTTTCCGGTTCGTTTTTAAATCATTTCAGACTTGCCAATCATATTACTTGTAAAGGCTTGTTATCGCGTTCGAAATGAAGTGAACGCAACAATTTGCACGCGCAATTTCAGAGTAGATTTCAAGTCTACTTTTTCGCGTTTGCTTCTGAACTTTGCACGCGTTGGTTAATGAGAAGCCCGCATAGAATGACGTCATCAATGACGTCACCACCTGACATCGACTTGACTAGTAGTATCGCATGTACAAGATCATTATTTCGAACGGTGTAAGAAATGTTTGCAGAAATGTTTGCGTGCAAATTTTTGCATGCGAGCAATTCACATGCGAAAATTTGAAACATTTACTCTAGTTACATGCACACGCTTTTCTGGAAAATGACGTCATTATTTCTCAAGTGGAAAAGTAAAAAAATGAAGTATTCACTCTAGTTTCCACTTTTCCACTTGATGAATGATGACGTCATTTTCCAGAAAAGCGTGTTCTTGTAAGCTTAGTAACTTACTCTACGTTACACTGCACACCGTCTTTTCTGGAAATGACGTCATTATTTCTCAAGTGGAAAAGTAAAAAATGAAGTATTCACTCTAGTTTCCACTTTTCCACTTGATAAATGATGACGTCATTTTCCAGAAAAGCGTGTGCATGTAACTAGAGTAATTGTAAACAAGCCTTAAGTTGTGCAAGTCATTTGACTTTAAACACATTTTAATTTTTACCTTTTCAATATCGAGAAATTTCTTTTATTGTTATAATGTCATTTATGGATGCACCTTTGTAACGCTAATGCTCAAACTACACTAAGAAGTTTTGATTATACAAAATAACACTAAAACAGAAAAAGCAGAAAAAGCTCTATTTTTCCAAGATGGAACCATTTTAGCTTAATTCAAAGCTAACACACAACTGAACTCTTGCATTCTACTTTAGGTCAGCTTAATGGATCAATAAATAGCGCCTGGTTAATGTAAGATTATGTGACTGGTCATAAACGGGTTAAAGTTTAATTTTTTAACATTTTAACCCTGATAACAAAATATTTTCCTTTCAAATTGTTGTATTGACACGTGGGCACTGGCAGAGCAAATCACATGACGGAATGTGTCTGATGATAGTTAAAAGGCCTCATACAACAGTAAAATGCAAGTAAAACTTGTTCACAAGCCATAAATCTCATACATGTAATGTGTATTGATTACTAAACTTCAATTTGCCGTGATTCAATCTGCACCTGCCCATTAAAAACTTGTGACAACATTTGCCCGCACTGGTGAGCATGCGAGTTGAGATGCAAATTGAAATTTTATTTCAACGATGCCTTTCATTCATGGGGCCAGCAAGTGACGATTTCTCCATCTCATGTCGTTCATTGGCAACTTATCATGTGAAAGGTGCCTCCACTTCAGACGAGTGCATATTCAATTCTTGCAGCTCGTAGCACACAAGAAGGAAATTCAATCTAGCAAGGCGAAATATCGTTTTCCATTTGGCACCTTCCTCTTCTCGCTTCTTCTCTCTTTCCTTTTCTATTGATATGGAGTTTCTTTCCCCCTTTTTACACTCACGCAAAACCTGCCACCATTTAAGAGACATACAACTAGCATTGTCCCCAATTCTTGCATACAAGACACCAACATCTGCTGCAAGCACAAAAGATATTGCTTTAAACTTTATTCCATTCACGACATTTTAGCCTTAGGATTTTAGACTGATTTTAGGCTTTTGGAGTTTCAATATTCAGCTAATTCTATATACAAATTTAAGTTGGAGTGGGTAAGAAGCTGCCCTTGATAACAACACTTTTAAATATAGGCCGCTCATCTCAAGACGGCTCTTAATAAAGGCCCCTTTAAACATATAGAACTCTGGCAAGTTGGCAGTACAATATACGAAAGCATTACTAAAAATGATTGTACCTTGTAGCAAATCCAATGTACTTTTTGTACCAATCATTAGTTTTGATTGTACTCGTATAGTTTCGCAGATATTTGACATAACTTGACAGGTAACATATGATGAGCCGTCTTCGAATTTAGGCTGTTTTCGAATATAGGTCGCAAATATTTGTACATTTATTGAAACGTGTACTAAATAATCGCAATCTGAGGACAGCCAGTTATGCAGCTGTTAAAAAGGCCACTTTTAAATATAGGCTCTATCAAAAAATTCCATTGTTGAATATTAGGGAGGCCGTAGATGTTATTCGAAAAATACAACTTATCGTATATACTCGCGTATAAGTTCGAAAATTTTGGACGAAATCTTTGTTCATTTGTAGACACAAGACACAAAAAAATTTATTCGTATATTCGTATATACAAGTGATAAATGATGTTTACGGGCCAAAAGATTTGGACCCGATTTTGATGTCAAAGTTGGGGGAAGGGCTTATACGCGAATATATATGGTACATCAATAATCTCATAATCTGGGGTAGTTTTTTAAAAAATACTTATTTTAGAAGAGAAATTTCTGACTTACCGGATTGCAACTGTGAAAAATTTGAATCCTACAGTCAAATAACATTGAAATTAAAAGAAAAACAAAGTTATTGATTTTCTCATACTTTCTCAACACTTTCATCTTCTCAGACACCAATATATAGCACTAAATTAAACTAAAAATTGAAGTTGATTCCAACACATGATCACTTGCAACAACAACTAAATCACATTATAGCCACTGAATTTCTTCAAACTAAGGATATTGACATTTTCTCAACAACCATACATCTAACACTTTATTGGAGAAAGAAAAAAAAGTCACTGTCAAAGCTCTGATCTGATTACAAACGAAAACCTTTCGGTTTCCATCCTAGTTTACCTCAATATATCTCCAAGTTGAACCCAAAAAAAAAAAAAAAAAAAAAACAGTCAATAGTCTTGTTAGTGGATTTCTCCCAAAATAAACTTCAAAAGTGAGTTGAAAAAGAACTAAAGTTTCCTGTTTCGGATTTCTCCAGAGTTTTCAATTAATGTTTCTCCAGCAGATTAATCAACTCTAATTAAAAATCAACTAAGGTAAATATAATGATGGGTTGGAATTAATTATTGTTTAATGAATATTCCCATTACCAATGTGATTCATAATCCCAATGGGGCTCATTTATTAAACTCATCTTCAACTTATCTTGGCAAAGCACAAAATGTCACACAACGTGCATTCTGTATTCACACTTGTGTATGAATTGTATTAATTAATTTCAATCTACATATTATCATGTCAACCTGCGTTTCCTAAAGAGGGCACAATGGGTGACAATGCAATTCATTTTCGATATACTCCGTTAGATGCTTAAAGAGCGACAAAATTGCATTCCCACCACAAGGACCACTATTCATTAAGCGTTTATCTGCTTCACTATGGGGAGATAAGAACAGGCAAAAGTATTTTTTAAATACACTATATTAACTTTACTTTTATGGTACGTAATGTATGTTTGTTTGCTATTTGTATGCAGATCCATTCGAGCCGAAACTTGGCACATGGACCCGTTGCTGATGACAATGCATTCTATTAAATTTAGGGGTCAAACGCCTCACTTCCCTCCTGTCCATGATGAATTACATGAGCGGCAACAATTGCCTTATTGTCGGCAACAATGAAATGTTACAATCCCAAAGCTTGTTGCAATGGCTCAACCATCGAAACATATGGTTTGGTAGTGTTATATCATAACGAGGTTTGGCTGACAATGCATATGGTACCAAATATTAAACTTTACAAATTTTTTTGGATTACGATGGTCAATCAAGTGCATGTTGACCATTCTGCTACAGAGACTGTAGCATTCTGCTAATGTATAGAACTGAGAGCTATTAATAAATTAAATATTATTGCCTGAATAATATTATAGAGGGCGATAGCACTCTCCAAGTAAGACACTTGGCTTGACTATCTTTTCCAGTGGCATTAGGGTTAGCGATTGGCTCGAGTGATCTTGGCAACCGTAAGGCGTAGAGGATATTTTTAAAAACTGACAGCATTGGGTCGTTATGAACTAAGGTCTTTTTGAGGTTTTTTTTTAGCTAGCCACTACTTGGGCAAGAAATAAATATTTTAAGTTTTATGCAAACAATCCATTCATTGTAAAAGCATTGTTCAAAACGACCCTTATTTGTTGGCGATTGTTCCCCAATTTTTATTAATTGTTGGCTTGCATGATGACACTTCTTATTAAGGTGCGTCTCATAATTATATGAACACAGGCAATTGTTAGTGTTCACAAAGAAAAACCAAAAAGTCAACAAAACTACTGTAATAATTTGATATAAAATAATATTTAATGAATTATTATCAACAAAAATTGGACCTTTGTTGCAAGAATTTCTGCAACAG
This sequence comes from Strigamia maritima, assembly GCA_000239455.1. Taxonomy (NCBI): domain Eukaryota; kingdom Metazoa; phylum Arthropoda; class Chilopoda; order Geophilomorpha; family Linotaeniidae; genus Strigamia; species Strigamia maritima. Next base: position 22,545 of record AFFK01014532.1, read on the forward strand.
TCAGAAAAGCAAAAATAGCTGTCTCAAAATTATATAAACAGGTACAATTAATAACCAATAAATTTGCCCTGTTTATGAATAACCTTAAATAAACGATTGGGCATTGAATTAACTAGGGTTTTTAGTTGATTCTGCTCAATTTCTTCCCACTTGGAGATTATAGCTGCCTTCAATTCCACAATGTTGTTGTATTGTTGACCATTTGCATAAACAGCACGAGACAATAGTCCCCAGGCATTCTCCATTGGATTTAAGTCTGGGGACAGAGGTGGCCAGTCCATAACCTGTACTCCATTATCCATAAACCACTGCCAAGTTGTTTTAGCAACATGTATTGGAGCATTATCCTGCTGGAACTCAAAGTAAACTCCTCCTATTTTTTCTGCAAATGGCAAAAGCGACTCTTCCAATAGTTCCTGATATGCATTTGCATTCATTCGGCCACTAGGGAATGCTAAATTTGTCTTTCCATTCCAGCTAAATGCTCCCCATACCATCAGAGAACCACCCCCTTGCTGTCGTTTTGAGAACACCTGGTCATCTTGCCTAAGGTCATGCCAATAATAGGCCCACCCATCGGGACCATCAAGATTAAACTTTTTTTCATCACTATAAAGATGACTTTATGCCATTCTTGTTTCCATGACATGTGTTCTCTGGCCCATTTTAATCTTTTCTCTTTGTGGACATTTTTCATCACAGGTTGCACTTTTCTTTTCTTGTAGACAATTGTTTTCTTTTTCTTAACAACACGTGAAACTGTGTCTTTAGACACATTAAAGTCTGGATTTTTAGCTATAGCTCTCAGTGATGATTTTCCTTTTTTATTTGGCTTATAATTCTTCTTTTCTGTCTATCAGACAATTTTTGAGGCCTTCCTGATCTTTTTTTTTGTCCATATTTCTTGCCCAGATTAATATAATTTATTATAACACCAGGTGACCGTCCAATAGCCTTTGATATTGCTCTTGCTGAGTTTCCAGCAGTCTTCAAAGTGTCAATCTGGCCTTTTTCATAATCTGTTAAGTTTGTACCTCGAGGCATTGCTGGAAACAATAACTGATATACTTGAGTGAGTAAAATGGAACATTTAAGGTTGCCGCCATTTGCAATTACAATGCTGATGCCACCTATAGATAATTGTAGGCATTAAGATGAAAAATTCTCACCTGTTCATATAATTTTGAGACAGACATTTTTGCTTTTCTGATTGTTATAGAAATTCTTGCAACAAAGGTCCAATTTTTGGTGATAATAATT
>AFFK01014538.1:0-19857 GCA_000239455.1 Strigamia maritima
TTTTTTTAATAACAACTGAAATTTCCTTCATGTCAGCATGCAGCAACAGGTCTCTGGTGATTAAGTTGTGTAATCCATGGGCAATACAAGCCAAACGTGGCTTTTTCAGTAACTTAAAAGCTCGAATCATATTTGATCCACAGTCGGTGACACTAATAATCTGTTTTTCGTTCAAATCGTACTCAGAAATAATATTTTCAAATTTTTTTTTAATATCTTCTCCTGTGTGAGGTGGTGAAAAATGGCACGTTCCTAATGATCCTGATTGTAATTTCCAGTTAGAATCGATCCAATGCACGGTGTATGTGATGTACGATAAATGCTGGTAATTGTCAGTCCAACAATCCAATGTTAAGCCTAGACCTTGTGAAACTTGGCGAATAAGGGCTTTAAACTTGCTATACACGCCTGAATAGACATCTCCTAATGCTGCTCTAGATACAGTTGTCCTATGTGGTAGTTTTTCGTCCTCTTTTATCACACCGTACTTCTTACAAAATTCTTCAAAACCAGGTTTCGTAACAATATTCATTGGAATTAAGTCACGGGCACAAAACAAAGCGATGTCTCTTGCTAATTTAAAACGAACATCTCTCACGGTCTTAGGCACAGTCTTTCGCTCAAAGAAACTGGAAATTTTTTTTACATTTAATTCTTTTCGATTGGACTTAATGGTCAGTTTATGAATGTTGGTCAGATGTCCTATTAAATTTCCTGAGCTGGTAGTTGTTTTATATCTTTTAATTGTCTGCTCTTCGAAGCATACTTTACAATACACATACGATTGGTCAACTGCTATGTTATTTTTTAATAAAGTTCCGAAGTAATTCCATACTTGACTAGTTCCATTTTTTTGTATTGTGATACTTAAGGTGCCAATATTTTCTTCTAAATCATCAGCGGTTATTTCGGATAAATCATTTTCGTTATCTTGTTGAGAAAAAGAATCATTGTTGTTTTCACTATCGGATCCGAATTCATTATACCGTGAATGTGATATAAAATTAACTAATTAATAAAAAAGTGCCGTGAAATGGTAATGAAATGAGAATGTAATGTCAATGTGAATTGTGAATGTTATTTAATATTTTATTTTTTAACAATTTTTTGGGGGATTTCCATTTTATTTTAATTGGCTGATTATATCAGCCGCCAAATAGCCATTAGCCAATTAGCCACTTGCACTTGTCGGCGGCTACGGCTGCTCAACTTGCCGCCAGGCGGCGGCGGCGGCTGGCATTTTTCAGCCAAAATGGCTAGCTGGTGCGGCTCAGCCGCTTCGGCGCACGCCTCTAATTATATATAACTAAACTTAGTTTTCAACACATTGCAAGAAACTCTCATTGGCTAGAGCCTTTTCCCAGAATTGTTTAATGCACTTAAAAAAATAATTCGAAAAATGATCATAAAAAGGCATAAACGAATATAAACGTACATTAAAAGAACAAATACGACTATAAACGACCATAAAAATGACCATATATGGTAGTTTTTGGTGGTTTTTGTATTAATGTGCAGGCAAACAGGCTCCAACCAATGGGAGTTTCTCGCAATGTGTTGGAAACGGAGTTTAGCAGGGTCACCCGGTGTTTCCCAGGGCGAAGAAACTGTTGGTTGGCTTTTTGTGTGAAACCACTAGTTGGCCCTCTGTGCAACAATAGTGAATTCACAATCATAGTCCAAAAATACACATTTCTTGTTTATCTCCTCAAAGATAATAGGAAATGTCAGTAAGTACATCCTAGGCACCAGCAGTGACCAATCAGAGTTTTGGAGCTCACGTGTGGGATACAAAATTTTTTTTAATAAACCTTAGTTGACAATTTTTTTTACACTAGCTGGTCCGCTACCGCTAGTTCTTGCTATTTTTCGCTAGATTTCCGCTAGATTTCCGCTAGATTTCCGCTAGATTTCCGCTAGACTTCCAGTAGTTTTTAAAGTTCAATTTATTAAAGTTTTTATTAAAGTTCAATAAGTTTTTTTTTTTACAATTAAATATTAAATTTTGTTTATTTGAAATTAAAAATAAAAAAACAATCAGAATTGCAACATTGCAATTTTTTAATCGCTGAATGTCACCGTCATGTTTAATGTTTAATTGTTTAAAACCTGTTTTAAACAATTAAACATGCCGGTGACATTGCAGCAATTTAAAAATAAAGGTAGGCCTATCATGTATGATTTTATCATTTTAATTTTAATTTTAATTTTAATTTAAAAAAAAATCAACGTGTTTACTGACGATTTTGACGATTGAAATTCCCGCTATTACACATTTCCGTGATGATTTGCCACTAAAACTTGTAAATTACGGTACATGTTTTACAGTTTTAGTGACGATTCGTCACTGTAGTTTACAATGTTTAAATAGCGGGAATTTTAGCAGAAAAATCGCTATCGCTAGTCTAGCGATAGCGTGGTCAACCCTGAACACACCTTGCATGCTGTTCAAATGATCACTTTTTGATTGAGTGTCTTGATTTTTACAATCGGTGACACCTAATGTCAGTTGGTGAAACCATGGTAACCATAGTAACAGCACTAAAGCGCTTCAACCCAGAGTATTTAAATCCTGACATTTGACACCACTTTGCGTTGGCCCAAAATGTTAGGCATCTGAGGGTTAAACCTGGTTATTGGTTATAAGGGTTTTAGCAGCATTCTGTAGCAGCCATCTTGGATCAAGCATCAAACTGAGGTTTTAGCAAATAAAGCCTGCAGATTTTGTGGTTGGGACATTATTTAACATCATCCTAGGTTCCATGTGAAATCTCCATAAAAATAGGTAAGAGTTGCGAAGAGTAATCACAAATCATTTGGATGGACGTCAGCGAACAGCGTGGCCGTGGAACATGCACCTACGTTGGCCACGATGTTCGCTGACGTCCATCAAAATAGTTTGTCATTATTTTTCACAAATTTTACTACTTTTTAGCTGGATCATCGTAGAATATATTAGCCAAAATGATTTAATTTTGATTTAGATTTTGACTTTATCTAAAAAACTCCAGCCAAGTGCAAGCTAGAATTTAGTTAAAACTAAAGTAAAACCAGGTCATTTAAAACCATGCTAAAACCAGCTTTTCTAAAACGGCTAAAACCAGGTTGGTTTTCGTAACTATTGTAAAAATCTGTTTTATCAGAACTGTCGAGATAATTAAATATTATAAAATTATATTATAAAATGTTGTTTTATACGATCACATGACATTTTAACAAACAAGCAGTTGGATTAGATCCAACTGCTTGATTTTAACAACTTAATAAAAAGAACCATTTCGTATAGTGCTTTCTGGGAAATATAACATAATTTGGGATATTTATTATTTTCAATAATTGTTATTGCACCTAAAGCAACAAGTTTTCAATAAAAAAAATATTTCTTTATTTATTTAAAATATTTTTGGTCTGAAAAAATAATTTCACATCAAAAAAGCTCTTTTGCATCATATCTTGTCATCGATGACATCAGAAAATTATCACGTAGTGTCAATATTTATAGGGTCAGTATTAATAATTTCCTGCTAATGGCGAAATAATCTGTCTTCCAATACAAAGTTTAATCATTTTTCATTTTGTTTTGACGGAAACAAATTTTACATATATTTTTAAATTCAATTAGAAAGAGAAAAAAATTAATTTTATCTCTTCCCATAACCTTAAAGGGCTTACGACATCAGATATTCTACAGCTGAATAATTTTTGCCATCCCTTAAAATGGCCTAAATGATTTCTATTTCTTTTTAAAGTTTTTAGAACACCTTTAAAAAAATATTTTGTCACCTGAACAGCTTATTTGAGCTTGGTGAGGTGGCAGGGTGTTGTTTCTGAAGCACAGTTGGTATTCTCCATGTTAAATACAGAGTAACAATCGTGGAAATTCGCAAAAATTATACAGATAAACAAATTTTCGATGTCGTAAACCTTTTAATACACTGAAAATTACTAAATTTTTATTCGTGACAAGCATTTGGGAAAATATCTAAAAAAAATTCTCTTCTGTACAGAGAAACTTAATTGTGCCAACTTTTAAAAGGATAAATTACTGAAGAAGACTTGTGAACAGTCGAAAGGCCTACGGTAGATAGAATAATGAAAGATTAAACTAGACTACATCCATATTGTCATTACACTAAAATTTATAACTGTTAAAAGGTGTAAGCTTAGGTTTCTTGTGAAGTCCTAGGTAGTATAACAGATAATGCACCTAACCAGCAATTGGGTTCTGTGGTTCAACTCTCAGTCAAGGATTTTCTTAAGTCTGGCTGCTTCTCTTTTTCTGCAATGAAGACCAGATATAAACCTTTGCTAATTGGTAAATTCAGCTAAACTCTATCTAACAATTCGTGCACGAAACTTCTATTAGTTAATGGCCTATGCATTGTACTGAAAGTATATATTGTGGTATCTTATTTTAATCCTCTAGTCGAGCTGAGTCGAAAAATCATTGCTTCATAGTCTAAAAATGTGCGTGCCATTGTTAACGAACGAAAACGTTTGTATAACATTAAAAATGAATTTATTTTTTAAAAAAAGATACTACAGTATATACTTTCGGTACAATGCAAAAAAGTTCACTTTTCAGTTTTGTGCACAAATTGTTGGATAGGGTTTAGCTGTCAATTTGAATCTATATTTATGTTTGGTAGCAGTTGCATTCAACTTTGATGGTGAGTGGGTTTGTATTCGTCAAATGAATTTCATGCATCAAAGGACCTAACTCATGACAGCTGTAAACTTTTTTGACTGATTCTTTTTTGCTGATGTCTATAAATAAATAAAGTGGTTATAAATTGTTCATTGAAGACACATTGCCCATGAAATCTGCTAGACATCCTATAAATATCTTGGAAAAGTTCTTCACTCTTCCTAATCACCATACCCGGAAGTTTCAAATTTCCATTTTAAATTTATGCGAATAATATAAGTGATGGCTAAAAAATATTTTGTGCAGTTTTATCTTTTGGAATCTTTTCCTTCTTCAATATTTTCTACTTCCCTATTGCTAGGTTCTCACAGCAAATTGCAGCTTAGACCGTGTTTTGTTAATTGAGGGGAGGAAACAAGTTTACCCGAAGAAAATACATTGGCATCATGCATGAAAACTCCGAAAAAACTTTTCTATAGATTTTGGTACTCCAGCTGGAACCAATGTGGTGAGAGGTCAGTGATTTAACCACTAATCGATTAATTATCAACAAGACAAAACTTAACACATATTGTGTCCATGAACTGCAAGAGTAATTTAAAATAGCTTTGGAATAAAGATTAGTCTAGTATGAGTCAAAACTTGGCGAGGTGATGCTTTCTCCACATCCTTGAGACGTCAACATTTGAAGTGCAACTTACCCATAAAACAACGCAATGTTATATTAACATTTTTGAACGTTGATCGAATGTTTGAATGTTGAAGTTCATAGATGTTTGTTAGATGTTAAATCAACATTCTGAAACAACAATCAAACGGTTGAATATGGGTTGTTGACATGCAACATCTAATGCTGAATTAGATGACTGATGATACAACAAATGTTGCATTTAAATGTTCTGTCAATGTTGAATAAATATTGTATAAAGTTAATATTGAAAAATGACAGTATTTTGTTGAATCAACATTTCTAATGTATTTTCTGAATGTTGTTTAGGTATTTTTTTGATTCATGGACATCTCCCATTTGTTGTTCGTTCCCAACGAATAGCAGTGGGTGAAAATAACTTTTTAAGTATGCTTTTAAATTAATATTAGTTTTTTACTTTCCGAAACTGCAAACAACATCTGGACATTGTAATCAGTCGCTTAGAGAGATAGAGAATAGAGAATAGACGTAGCGGCAACTTAGGCCATACAGTAATCAGTTGCCCAACATTATAATTGAGGGTTCTCAGTGACGAGTTAAAGCTTCACTACAGATGGTGAATAATTTGCTTCCTTTTATTGGAGCGTCATTTTAGTCGAGCGTGATTAGGAGTAGAGACTTGTGCAACAGTTTTGTTGTGAGCAAGTGATTTTTTTATTATCTATTTTGGGGTTTTATTAAGTTGTGTTTTTGGTCAATTGGATATTTTGGGATTAAGTGAAGTTGTGGAGAGGAATGGCACATGCAAGTTTTGGTGCTTAAAAGCCGTATCAGCTTGCCAGGAAGAATGCACTTTTACCTGCTTGTAAGTAGAAATATCAATAACTTATAATTTAAAATGTAGTGATGAAATTGAACTTTTTTATATTTCATGTTTAGGTTTATTTTTTTTAGTAGCTTTAATAATTTTTGTGTGAAAAGTGAATGAGTAAGAACATCTGTATGATGTCACAAGAGTTCTTCTGGAAGGCAATTTGAGTTCTCAGTTCAGTTCTATAGGGTGTCCCAAGAATTACCCACCGGGTTTGCCCCAAACGAATAACGATACCAAAATACTGCTAATGCAGTTGAATAGTATTTGCTTGATGCCCTTTTCAATGGTGATATCATACACTAGACTAAGAACTTGAAGCATTGTTTATGCTACAGGCAAGTGGCTTAGTTCTTTAAAGGTCACAGGAAAAGAAATATTTTTTAAATCTCTTTTTTATCGTATAAAATTTTGTTTTCATCAAAACTGTCAGAATAATATTGAAAAACAAGTTTAATAATCGAATCGGGATATGGATTGTTCAGCCATTGGCAATTGTAAGAATTTATTAATGTATATGAAAAATATATCCCGCAAAATTTATCCTACAAAGCCAAAAAAGTTAGAATACTTGAGTTAAGGGCTCAGGTGGCTTAGTGGTTAGTGCACTGGACTCACATCACATTGGTTGCAGGTACTAAAATGTGTGAAGGAGTTTTTTTTATAGTTTTTTTGCCTGTTGTTGATGCATTTTCTCCAGGTACTCTGGTTTCTTCCATCAACTAACAAAACTTGGTCTATGTTAGGATTCGCTGTGGGGCCCTTGAATTGGAAATGGAAACATAAGGTGCATTTAATCCTGAAAAAGAAAAGTCACTTCTCCTTATCTGCCTTATGGAAAAGTGACTTCTCAATGAACACACTTAAATTGTACATGCATTTTCCTTTTCATTTGTAATTTTATTGTTTCAACTGTGGAATAAAAATTAGATTTTGTTGATAAAATTGTCTATTCCATCTTGGCTAATATATTTTATGAGAAGCTGCTAGAAAATAGATAACATTTTTAAAAAATGATGAAAAATCGGGTACGGACATGACCGAACATCGTGGCCGACGTAGGTGCACGTTTCGCGGCCACAATGTTCGGTGATGTCCGTACCTGATTTGTTGTCATTTTTCGCAACTCTTACCTATTTTCATGCTGATTTCTCAAAGAATCGTTAGGATATTGTTTAATGAAGTCCCACCTACAAAACTGGCAGGTTTTATTCACTAAAATTTTAGTTTGGAGTCGAGAAACATCAACAATCTAATTGTTTCCAAGATGGATGCCACTAAAGCTATTTTTTGTAAGCACTGTGCATTTCCAGTAAAAAGAAGTGACTTCTATAAGGCAAAGAAGTGAGTTGTGTTTGCCTTTTTTCTGAAGTCACTTAAGTCACTTCTTAAAAGTCATTTCAGGCAAATAAGTGACTTTTCTTTTCAGGATTGAATGCACCTATTAAAAATGCCCCTTGTATTAAGAGTCCCCATGCTGGACGTGTAGGGTCGTAAGACTCGCAGAATACTCAAACCCAGGTGATGTGGTCACCTTTTTTCAATGTGTAGTGGTTGTGTGAAAGTGGTCAAGTCATTTTAATATCGTGTGACATCTCTTTTAACATTCATCACTGCCTGAATACGATCTGGCATGGTTTCTACATTGATCCAAAAAAATGTTTTACAGTAAGAATATGTTGATCTTTTGTTACTGTGACTGTTCCTACAACTGATATAGGCATGGCAGCAAAAATTGCAGTCATCAAAACCAAAACAAATTTAGATTTATGTTGTTTTATTGTTGAGTTCTACATCAGTGGGAATACTTCTTTTCATTCAATTTTAAGTTTACCATTACTGAATGTTATATAACAACAACACTCATCTGATCAAACAACCTTTTTCATTGAGAATTCAACTTATGTTTAAACCGGCCAATCACACACGGCCGTCGATTTGAAATTAACCAATCACATTCGGTCCTTATCGGAAATACTGCCTGTTGCCTGGAAAAACTGCTTGTTGCCTGGAAAAACGTTGAGTTCGTCCAAAATGGCGGACACTGATACTATTATCATGAGGTTGGCAAGTACCAGTACGTACCTGCCAACCGAATGTTGTGCGAATGTTGTGCGAATGTTGTGCGAATGTTGTGCGAATGTTGTGCGAATGTTGTGCGAATGTTGTGCGAATGTTGTGCGAATGTTGTGCGAATGTTGTGCGAATGTTGTGCGAATGTTGTGCGAACATGTTTAAAAAAAGTATTTAAGTTGGTTATTGCTTACATTTGCACAACATTCACACAATATTCACACGTTAAATTCTCTTCCTAAATACCCCTCGTGGTGGAATTAATAGCAGGAAATTTTTTGAACCACTCATTTTTTTGACAGGAAAAAAAATTCGTGGTTCAAAAAATTTCCGGCAATAATTCCACCACATGTGGTATTACCTCTGATAAATAGTTTAGTTCAAAGGTGGAATCAAAATTTGGGAAGAAGAGAAGAAAATTTGTCCACTAATTTGGAACACAACAATAAAACATAAATTTGTTTTGGTTTTGATGACTGCAAATGATGTTGGCATGATAAGTTATATCAGATGTAGGAACAGTCACAGTAACGCGACATTTTTTACTGTAAAACATTTTTTTTGGAAAATTTATATTTTTGGGGTCCAGATTTTGCATCAATAACTGCTTTAATTTGTCTGGGGAATCATTCTGTACGTTTATACATTGTTCTGTATAAGAACAAGAACATTGTTTTATTCCTGTATCTCAAATATTTTTGGAGATATTTGACCGGTAACATTTAAATAGGACATCCTGTATACTGTGTTCGCGTAACTCTATACTCCATATAGGATTGGCTGGGACCTTTTCACACAACATTGTATTCTAAAGCGCGATCACATGATCTCATTATCAACTGATGAAACATGTACATGACAACATCAAAATGGCATCAACAAAACGGCGACTACAATCTAATTATCCAAATTATTTGGAGACGCCATTTTGTCCCATTGTTGTATGGGATCTGTCACGAACTATTTTGTGAGATGCAAATTTGCTGCGCGTGTAAAAAGGTTCCAGCCAATCCGATATGGACTTTAGAGTTACATAAAAATTTATAAAAGTTACATTTAAAAAAAATTCCTTTGATTTTGAGCTTGGTATGGAACATTGTTAGCCACTGCTGGTAGGGTACCGTTTCTAAAGTCACAGTTGGTATTCTCCATGCACATTCACATTCTCTCGCTTTTATCTGACCTTTTCTTATTGCTGTCTGCACAACTTTTCACAACTTCAGTTTAAACCCGAGAATATTTTTCGAAGAATAATCTCTGAAATTTTTTTAAGGGTTTTAAAACATGCTTTATCCAATGAACCAATAAAAAATGTGATGTCGTAAAACCTTTAAACCCCGCTGAAACTCACCTTTTTTATCAAAGATTGTGTCCCTGAACTGCAAGAGGAATTTAAAATAGCTTTGGAATAAAGATTAGTCTGGTATGAGTCAAAACTTGGCAAGGTGATGCTTCCTCCACATCCTTGAGACGTTTGAAGTGCAAGATATCTCCCATTTGTTGCTTGTTCTCAATGAATAGCTGTGGGTGAAAAGAATTTTTTATAATTGATATTAATTTTTCACTTCCGGACACTCCGAACCACATGTGGGCATCATAATCAGTCACCAAAACAATTTAATTGAGCTTACTTAATTAGAGAAAAAGAATTTTGACGAAGGTCCTTGCCCCTCAGTGAAACTTCCTTTTATTGGAGCGTTGTATCAGTGCAGCGCCCCTGCCGAGCGTGATCAGAAATAGAGACGTGCGCATCAGTTTGAGTGTGAGCCTTGGAGATTGTGCTAGTGCTTTTCCATCATCTATTTTGTGGTTTTAAGTGTTGTTTTTTTGGTCAATTGGATATTTTGGGATTAAGTGAGGAAGTTGTGTGCAAGAATGGCGCATGCAAGTTTCGGGGCTTATAAGCCTTATCAGCTGGCTAGGAAGAATGCACCTTTACCTGCTTGTAAGTAGACATAGTAAATATATAATTTACATATTATTTTGTGGGGGGTTTAAAATTAAATAATAGATTTTGATTTGTCATGTATCTAGTTAAGCGAAGTGGGGGCTGCCATTTTGAATTTAGTTAGTACAGTCTAACTAAAAATATGATTGTTATTAAATTAATTAACAAAAACAATACATTTTTAAAAAAATGGCAGGTTTTGTATTTTTCTAACTTCTGTGTCAAGTTAAAAAAAATCTGATCTTTCTACTGTGGTTAAAATTTCAGTTTTTGACACTAGGAGAAAACTTGTGGAAACAAATGTCGTATGTGTTTGTAGTGTAAAATGTATTTTGTGTCATAATTATCACAATATGTGAGTAATTATACCGTATTTCCTCGGAAACAACGAAATGCCAGTAATTATGAGTTTAACTAGCTTTTGGCAAGTAGACAACTGGTCAATTAATGATCAAATGGACAAAATGCCGGATAATTCGAATTATTCGGTATCCTAGTCTGACTCGCTATTATCCGGCATGCCGTTCTTTTCGATGAAATACGGTGCTAAATCAGCAGGGTTAGATTATTTTAACATGACTGCACTTGAGTACATAATTGTTAATTTTCGGCATAATATGCTGAATAACCTAATGGGAATAGAATATACACTGCATTCATTACACTATACACCGTTCACGGAATCGTGAGCTAAAGTTTTTTACTTCTAAATGGAATAATTACTGTTTAATAATCGCTATCTCTTTTCCTCTTTTCCAATATGAGACTTTGTTTCTAAGACAACTGAAGTTATACAGATCAGTTAGCTTTAAATTTTTTGTAATGACAATATGGATATATAATACCACTACATCAGTACAGTCGGAAGGCCCATAGTAGTGATAGAAATGAAGATTAACTAAAGTATATCCATATTATCATTACACAAAATTTAAATCTAAATTGGGATATGCATTTTTATAGATGTTTTAGATCAGTTAGCAGAAATTATCCAATATAGAAGTAAAAAAAAATTAGTTCGAGTTTCCATGAAATCTTCGTAAATTCCCATAAAAAAAGCAATGCATTAGTAAGCGGAGGAACAACTTTTTGCTTGTTATAATTTTACATTTCTTGATTAGTTGGACTATTTGCATCTTTTTTTAATACTGTTGTTTTCTAAGGTTCAATAATAGTGGTTTGTTTATTTTTACTTATGTTTCAATGTTGTTAACTTTTTTATGGTTTGTTTATGTGACTATAGACTTGTAATTGAGTGTAAAAACAGTTATTTATTTAAACTTATTGTGCCTTCTTGTGCATCATCACATGTGTAATGAGATAAATAGGACCGGAAGTGGTTCATTTCTTTAATTGGAAAGACTAAAGTTGGGTAATGAAGTGCTCATTGAGTTTTATTTCGGGAGATCCGCAGTGTTGTTTGCTAATCAACAAAAAAATAATGATCTAAAATTGGATTAATAACGTAGAATTACATTCTCATTGGTTTAAAATCACAAATTTTTGTCTCTTTTTTTCTTAACTCATTCCTATGAAAATCTCATTAAAAATCCTTGTCATTTTCAGGCTCATTTTTCCAACCTGAAATAATGTCATTGAAATCGCAGATTTTTAGCACATTAGAAATTCCACAGAAATTCTAAATTTACCTACAAACCTTGGAAATTTCATTAAAATTCAAGGTTAATGTGTGTTTATTTTCTTAATTTAGTTTTTACTTGTTTTTTGTTTTGTTTTTTAAGCTAAACTTGTGTTCAAACTTTGCCCAGTTGTAGGTTACTTTACCCGTTTGTAGGTTTTAACAATCAAGTATCAACGAATCTACTTATGAAACATACTTTGATACGTTGATACGTTTGTGCAAATGTCAGTTGTGCAAATCCTCTAATAGGAGTTTTTAATTAAAGTCAGTTAGTTTAATCTGGTTGTTGTATTTTTATCTGAAAAAAATCGCTGAATGAGTTTTAAGAACCAGCTAGTTCTGTCGTTGGTTCCCCACCTGTGGACTGAAAAGTGGGCAAAAAAGTGCAAAAAAGTAGAATTTAAAACTGTAGCTAAGGAAGGCAATTTGTAAGCACTGCTGCTTTCTACACTCAAAATTTTCTGCAGCAGAAAATTTTCTGTCGGAATTTCTGCCAAGTGGGAACTAAGCATAACGTACGTATGCTTTTGTTCAAACTGTTTGTAGGCAGTAAATGTAAACTGACCAATTACGTAATTTCTCATTTGATCTCGTTTTTCATGTGAGAAGCAACTGTTGTCTCATTGGTTGCTGTAATTTCTTGAGTAGGAACTTAAGTTTTCGTCTGTGATTTCAAACTACAATGCATTGCGCAGCCATCTTGCGTTACTTTATGGAGTGGTGTGAACTACCATAAGACCAGAAAGGTTTTTAGAGTTCCCAATAAGGCTTTAGTATCAAAGGTGTCTCTCCGGTAACATTCTTCAATAAGTTTTTGATGAAATTGCTTGTTGGATAATTTTTATTAAAGGGACAGTGTAGTCAGGGTTCATGTGATATAAAATAAAAGTAATATAAGCAATATATAGGCTTAAGATTTAAACAAACACAGTCCCTTTATTAAATGTAAAGAGAATAATAAAAGAGTGAGTTAAATACTCAAACAAGTACGTCGGAATAAATGTAATGAACGTATTACACTAGTGAGCGAACTCCAAGAGCGAACTCACAAAATAACTTAGAATAAATACAAAGATCAATTACAAATTGGTTTAAGCTAAATGGTTTTGAATGCATAAGGCGGATGATCTTAGACTATGTGACTAATATTTAGTCTTGGAATGCTTTCGACCTAAGGATAGGGTTTTGTATCATGTTATTAGTTCACACTTACATCAATAGTATTACAGATCTTAACTGGTCCAAGACCAGTCGAGAACTCCTCGCTTCTGCTCTTGTCTTCACTTCTTATAGGTGGTTATTCAACCTGTTTCGTCGTGAATACTAATGAGCTATGATGGCATCTCAATCCAATGATGTTCGTTTATGAGTAGCTGACGCATATAACTTGTATGATGTCATCAGAGGTATGGCCTCTAGTGGTGACTTCCGACCGAGGGGGTAATCATTGGCAAAAATTCGGGACGAGATTTGTAAATCCAAAAAATCTGATGTACATTTGTTGGATTTGTGTGATCTGAAGTGGATTTCTGACAGGTTGAAAATGATTTGGGGAGGGTTCGAGCACCGGCACTGTGAGTTCCGACCGATCTCGTCCGGAAGTGGGGTGCATAAGCAAAAAAAAGGTCATCAGCTATTTCTCTTTGATATGTGTAAGATCCGGAAAGGGGGTATTTCTGGATTCAAGTTGAGTAAGGTGGATTTGGAGAGGATTTACGGATTTACATTGGGAGTCGTGGATTTGGTGTGAATTTACAGCGTATTTAGTAGTTGAAAATTTTGAATTTTTCGTTGAAAATTTTGAATTTTTCGTTGAAAATTTTGAATTTTTCGTTGAAAATTTTGAATTTTTCGTTGAAAATTTTGAATTTTTCGTTGAAAATTTTGAATTTTTCGTTGAAAATTTTGAATTTTCGTTGAAAATTTGAATTTTCGTTGAAAATTTTGAATTTTCGTTGAAAATTTTGAATTTTCGTTGAAAATTTTGAATTTTCGTTGAAAATTTTGAATTTTCCGTTGAAAATTTTGAATTTTCGTTGAAAATTTTGAATTTTCGTTGAAAATTTTGAATTTTTCGTTGAAAATTTTGAATTTTTCGTTGAAAATTTTGAATTTTTCGTTGAAAATTTTGAATTTTTCGTTGAAAATTTTGAATTTTTCGTTGAAAACTTTGAATTTTCGTTGAAAACTTGAATTTTTCGTTGAAAACTTTGAATTTTTGTTGAAAACTTTGAATTTTTCATTTTCAATGAAAAATTCAAAGTTTTGAAATTGAAATTTTTGAATTTTTCATTGAAAGGTTTACAACATCATATTTTTTATAGGTCCAAATGATCAAGCATCATCTAAAACCTGTAAATAATTTTTCAGAAATTTTTTTGAAAAATATTAAAGATTTAAAACCTAATGTTGAAGCTGTGAAAACAAGTAGACAACAATTAAAAAAATGAGAGATAAAAGTGAGGCCAAATCGAGAATTTGCGCGATTGTTACTAGTCGTGTGTTATTAATGTGTTTAATTACATGGGGGAATACTAACTGTAATGTTAGAAACAATGCCCACTAACAATATCCCAATATGCGGCCAACAATATCTCTCACCAGCTCAATTAAGTTGTTTGAAATACAAAATAAATTTTTTAAAGGCGTTCCGAAAACTTAAACAATAAATAAAAATTATTTAGGTCATTTCAAGGGATGATAAAATTATTCAGCTATATCTGATGTTGTAAACCCTTTAAGTTATTAGACAGTTTGCGATGTTACAAACGAGATTTTTTTATTTACCAATGTTAAATTAATACGAGATTTTGTTTAATTTGACATTTGTATTACGAATGTAGGAGATTTATTTTTCAACTCGTTCCGAATGCACGGCACATGCGCAGTGTGCATCAAACTTTGCACATGCGCATTGTTGAAGCGAGCATGGCAGCCATCTTGTCTTTTAGAGGCTGGCCGTACGTTTTTAGTCATCCAGGTTAGAAATGTGTTTGCAATTAACTATTTTTTAAAAAAACATGTCATTAGACACTAATTTAAATTCCAGCTTAATTGTTTGCGCAATTACAATCTCAAACAATGTAATTAAAATAATTACAAGACACGAGATAATTTATAAATATGAATTTACTTCGTTATTCTTTGGAGTAATTTTGAACTCTAATAGTTGCTTGATTTTTATCCGATAAATATATCCAAAACCGAACTAGCTGCTTCTGCAATAGGCAGGACACCTGTAAGAGTTGTCAACAAGGTTTTTAAACCTGCCAGTAGGCCTAACAGAACCGTAGCCACGTCACTGGTGACATCCTTAATTAATCCTTCGACTAATAAGATTGCGTGTTTGATGATTCCCATTAACTCTTTGATCTATGAAATATAGAAGTACCGTGATTAAATTTTCACACAATCACTAAAGACTAAACACAATAATGAACAATAATAAAATGTGTCATTTTATGGATCACAATACTGATTATTCGCAGTAATACCACAAGCATGGTTGTAAACTCTATTTTGAATAAAAGACAAGTTACTTCCATTGGCTGAGAAGTGTATTGTACTGAGAATTTTTAAAATCAATAAATTTAAATTTTGACCAATGACAGGCAAATTTAACTATTAGTTCTGTACTACCACTTTGATTCAAACCTAACTCACAGTTGATGATGTTATTTATTATACCATGTTTATACCAAAACATCGATTAAACAATTGACTAAGATATTGACGGAAAAATCGATTTTTGATTGATTTTTGATTGATTTTTGATTGATTTTTGATTGATGTTTGATTGATTTTTGATTGATTTTTGAATGGTTTTTGATTGATTTTTGATTGATTTTTGATTGATTTTTGATTGATTTTTGATTGATTTTTGATTGATTTTTGGAATCAGATAGCACAAATGCTGTTGGTCCGTTCCACAATGGTCCAACAATAGCTTTTACAGTTAGATAACAAGGTTCTATCTAGAACTAGTACTCACCAGGGTCGAGATTCCACTTGGGCTAACAAGATCATTGACAACATGCCTGACTTTATCGATAATGATGTTGAGCTCGTCTGCTCCATGAGGAGAGACCGGTCGAACTACATTGACTGCTTGTTTAATTATCTCGACTAAGGGGTGGTTAGTAGACCATTGACAACTGGTGTTATGCCTGGAATTAGCAGCTTAATTTTTATCGTATTGTGGTCTTCTATAATGACTTTTTTGCTTTCTTCGTCAGCACCTGCACTGAAAGGAAAAAAGTGAAATGCAACAGCTTGCTGGGCAATAGCCAAGAATGCCCATGTTCCAAACAGCAAAAGAATGATCTTGTTCATGTTGGATCTAATGAAAGGCAAGTTTTGATGGAGTTTGAAGGTTGTTACTTGGCTTTTGTGGAACAGCAAGGGAAAGATGAGAATTGTGCATGAGCTTTTATATGCTTTGGAAGCAGGTGGTAGCTAGAAAATAGGAAGAAATTATATTTTGCAAAATAGATTATTTTAGAGTTGTTTCAGCAATAGTTGCATCTGTTAAACAACATTAATTTGAGTAATTATGAATCATGTGCAAACCATGTGGAAATAGTTAAGACTATTACCTGTTAAGTTGGCCCTCCAAGTGTAAGCTCAAATAAAAAATGATGATTTGGCCGGGTTCTACATCCAATGGGTAAGTAATTTATTTTCATTGGGCTCACTTTCTTAATGATGTTTTTCAAGCTTTCACTTTGGGGGGTCAACTTTATGGTCAGTCCCCCAAATTAATGGGCCAAAAAAACTAATGAATGGGCTAAGTAGCTCATCCAATGGGCTCAATGGGTAAACTAAAATTTTTCATTGGGTTCACTCGGTTGGCCCAATGGGATTTTTACATACCTTCTATTAACTTCACTTGGTATGTGTCTGTCTGTCTGCCTCCTACATGTATAACCGAATCTGATTGACTACTGAACGTAGGCAATCTGATTGGCGAAAATTGCAAATGGCGCCCAAATTGTGTTAATTTCACTTCCACTTCAAAAAATAAACTTACACTATATACCATGTTATTAATATAGAAAGAAAGCCCCTTTCTAGCTGATTACAACCGCTATGTTTATTTTTTGAAGAGCTTCTTGAAAAGTACTTTAACTTCCAATCGAATGTTTCGCCGCATGGCAAATATGTACTCGTGGTTTGTACGGAAGCCACCAGGGGTTGGCGTATTTGATAATAAATATTATTAAATGTCATCTTAAAAGCCAATTTAAAAAATAACTGCGGTGAATATCTTTGATTTTTGCAGACATCTCTTTTATCGTTTAAAACTCACAGAATTCCAATCCTGTAACATTCTGAATTTACAATTGGGATAAAACTTTTAAAATACGCGTGGTTTGTACGGAAGCCACCAGGGGTCGGCATATTTGAAAAATAAATTGTCACTTGATGCGAAATGTATTGCAAATTTTACAAGAATCACGTATATACATTGCGGCGAAATTTGCCGCTGTTTCGTAGTTTATTGGCTTTTCGTTTTGTGTTTTTAAATATATACGTTTTCATTAATTTTAAAAGGTATGTTAGTTGGTTAGTTTTTTTTACTAAAAACTTTTAAATAAATTAAATAAAAAATATCATTTTTTAAAAAACATACTATCATGATCCGTGTGTCAAATCACTAAAAATTTTATAAAATTTAAATTTTTATACCGAGAATTCCGAATCTACACTCATAGAAAAAATGTTTCCATTTTACTCCATTTTGTCCCATGGCCAACTCTCACATTTAAAAGAGTAATAATACTTCAATTTCAGAGTTTTGATATTCCATTTCAGAGTTTTGATATTCCATTTCAGAGTTTTGATATTCAATTTCAGAGTTTTGATATTCCATTTCAGAGTTTTGATATTCCATTTCAGAGTTTTGATATTCCATTTCAGAGTTTTGATATTCCATTTCAGAGTTTTGATATTCCATTTCAGAGTTTTGATATTCCATTTCAGAGTTTTGATATTCCATTTCAAACTACTGTTACTTCAAAAATGTAGTTTCTCACACACCAAACTCTTGTTTTGGAGTACCATTACTCTGATTATGGAGTTGGCCACAGGACAATGCATAACTCCAGAAGTGGAGTAAAATGGCGACTTTTTCTCTATGAGTGTACAGGCTGCCTGTCTCCATGGACGAGGGCAGTGGTTATCTAGGTTTTGGACCTGCCTAGTTCTTTACATTTTGAACATTTAGAATCGCAATTTATACGAATTGTGATAATTAATACCTTCTATTTAAATAAAATAAAATAAAATTTCTTCAATTTCTCACTATTTATTATACAGACACGTCATTTTCCCAAATTATTCACAGAGCTTTCGACCATCGAAGATCTCATCAGCAGACCCATCTGTCTGGAGCACTAAACAGAAACTGTGCTAACTGGAAACAAATACAGAACTAAATATACTGTAAAAAGGAAAAACGTCTATAGTACACAATTAATGTTAGTGTATATGGTTAATTGGACACAGTAACGTCGTGTTTACAAAACGTTTTTACTGCTTCATCCATTATAATTGGTTAATTTAAAAACCAGAGAAAATTCAAAAAATTCAAAAAGCACTAACTGTGAAATAAAATGGTAAACTCCTAAAAACTAGCCTATCATGCATTTCTGCATATTCATCAAGGCCACTAAGTGCATTATGCACTACAGACTTCAGAATTTAAGCTCAGTATCAGCTGATTAAACATAAAATTAAAACCATTAATACGTGCCCTAAGTAGTGAGAAATTAAAGAAATTTTATTTATTTTATTTAGATTATTTTTTTGAAATAAAAATATTCTTCTATCTACAGGGCATCCCATGAATAACTGACCAGGTCAAAAATTTCCCAAACTGATAAAGATATCAAAAATGCACATGAATAGTAATTGCTTAATGTGCTTTTCAATGGTGATATTGTTATTTGATGCTGAAAAATCCCATGTTGGTGCGGAACAAAAAGAGGCAGTTTACACCTCACAAGCAAACCGGCAAGTGAGTAAAATTTTATTTAAAAACCATGACAACAGGTGACAAAAACCTACGGAGGCTTTGGATGGCCAATACATAAAATAACTCCAAATACAAATAATACAGTGACTTACTGGTAACATAAATAAAACATAATAATACATTAATAAATAGAACAAATTCAAAATAAAACTGAAATATATCAACAATTTCCCCCGTTTGAATTTATTCTTTTAATAAAATTAACAATCAAATATATTCATTTAAATATTTACACAGCTCTGTTATCTTTTCTCTATTTACACGTTTAGTCAGTATATCAGCTAAATTCTTCTTAGTGTAAATATACTTAAGACTAAATAAATGACTTTTGTAATGCTCTCTAACAAATTGCAGTTTAACATCAATATACTTAGTTTTGGAGTTCTCAACATCGTTTCGTATAAAGTGCATACCGGCTTGGTTATCACAATTTACTACAATTCCTCCAAAATCAAATTTTGAACATTACGTACTTCGTCTAAACAACGCTTAAACCAGATAACTTCTTTAACTAATTCAGACAGCGCTATTAACTCTGCTTCCATAGCACTCATCGTTATTAAACTTTGTTTTGTTGTCCGCCAAAGAATTAGATTATTTCCAATCATTATTAGATAACCCGTTACGGACTTTCTATCTGGTATAGTCGTCGCCCAGCTTGCGTCCACATAGCAATTAACTTTTAGGTTAGAATTCCCACTCAAATGGATACACTTATCCTTCGTACTAATGACATAATTCCATAAGTGCATTATACAGTTCCAATGTATAAGCTTTGGTTTTGCGTTGTAACGCGCTAGAATACCAATCGCAATTGAAATGTCTGGCCTAGTATACCTCGATATGAATAATAATATGCCAACCATCGTTCGATATGGATACTGACTCGCATCCAAAACATCACCCTCAAGGTTCAATTCAGCTAGATCGAAACCAACCTTAAACGGTTCGGCAACCTTCTTGAAAATATAATTACTAAATCGTTTAGAT
>JH430253.1:0-14035 GCA_000239455.1 Strigamia maritima
TTTATATTAACGTAGGGATTGCCATTTTGGTTCCGATTTTGGTTGACCTTTATTTATCACCCTGGCTGTGAAGATTTAATGGCGGTACCACAATTTACTTAGAATGCATTAAAAATACACTTTATGATATTTAATTTTACCATAGATTCAAAGGCAATGGCCGGAAATGATGATCCAAGTAAATACAGCTCTACACAGGCTTTTTATACAAGGTAAAACATGAACTAACAGTCAAATGAGCTTTTTTTCAGTCTAACAACTAACTCGATACTTTTATTCATAGCTCCACCTCAAGATGTGTTTCAATACTGTATAGACATTATCAAGTTGATTGGCTTGATTCCAACACCAGCATTTAAATTACCAGTGATGAAGAAAAAGAGCAAATCTAGCCATAAGAAATTAAATTACAAAAGAGTGTCTACACATTCTTTTACACAAGCAGTAAGTGAGAATTTAATTCAGTGTTTATCTATTGTAAAAAAAATATATATATATATATCAAAATTTATCAATTTATTAAGTTGCAGCAAGTATTCATAAAATGCAGTGAAATGGCATTTGCTGTGTGCCTTGTGTAATTTATTCTACGAATGGTTAGGTGCTAAAAATGTAGACGATGCCACACATGCATATTGGTCTATTCCCAAAATGT
Source organism: Strigamia maritima (assembly GCA_000239455.1). Taxonomy (NCBI): domain Eukaryota; kingdom Metazoa; phylum Arthropoda; class Chilopoda; order Geophilomorpha; family Linotaeniidae; genus Strigamia; species Strigamia maritima. The sequence goes on from JH430253.1 coordinate 656, forward strand.
ATTTGGATCTTAATTTTAAACCAGGGACTTTGGAAATGTTTCTAGTTAATGAATGGAAAGAACAGTTGTTGCCACTTCTCGGTGTTGCTCAATATGAAGTACCATGGATAAGAAACTCTCTAACGGGGAATATAGATCACATACGTATTCATAATTCCAATAATAAAATTACCAAATTAGAGGACCTTAAACAAATTGCAATGTTGCTGAGCGTTAAAAGAAATGAGAGAAGAAGAGCGATACAAAACGTCGATGAAAAATTAAATAGAATTGATATTGACGGGGTGAGCAAACATTTTGTAATGCACTGAGAAAAATCTGATTCGATGTTTGCAGGTTGTGAATCCTCACTGCTGTTGCAATTCCAAAAACGACACACAAACCGAAAATAAAATGTAAGTTCCTTGTGGATTATTTAATGCTAAAAAATCCAAGAAAAGTAAAATTAAAGTTGTGTCTACGGTTTTAATTCATTTACGCAAACGTTTTTATTCATATGGATATAACGGTGGAAATCATGTTTAGTGTATTTTATGTATTATTCCAGATGTGTAGATCACGAATTCGCTTTAAAAGGCAGTAGAAGCAAATTACTAAATAGTAAGAAATGATATTTAGATGTTACAAACTACCATATAATTTTCTCTCAGTTGACAGATGGTTCCCAAAATATCGGAGGAATTCCAAATTTCGTCCTAGATATCTCAACCGGAAACCTCGATCTTTTACTTATATAAAAGTTTAAATTATGACATAAAAAATTGTTTTCATGTAAACTAGTTTGTCTGTGCACTCGAAGCTAAGATTTTTATCTATAAAATTTTGTTTTTGTGTTTTTCTTCTTCTGTGCAAATATTGTAAGAAAAGCTTGTAAATATTTTAATTTATTAAACATACGTAAAAATTTAAAATTGTTGTTTTTAATTTTTAATTATTAACACTAGAGGACTGAACATTTGATTACATAGATTATGGTGGAATAAGGGGAAAATTTAAACAAAGTTTGTATAAGCCTTAAATATTCAAAATTTTAGTGTGAGTTCAATACCTTCAAACATTCAACGGCAAAACAAGCATCATCATGAGGATTGTTCATTTGAATAGAAGCAACGATTTCAATCCGTTTGATGTAATAATAAAGAACGGCTGTGGACCTCATTTTGTTCTCAACCGCTTAGAACTTTTTGAATCGATGATAAGAGAGCAGGTTCTGTTTGATTAATTCTAACTTCTTTTAAAAGCTAAAACATTTGTTTAACCATCTATTGATTGCAGGGAGTACCATTTTGGTTTAGATTTTGGTTAGACTTTTGTTATTCTCCTGGTTGTGAAGATTTAGCAATTGTAAGTGTATTATCATGACTACACTTTTTATATTAAATATATCACCTTTTCATAGATCAATAACGAATGGCCCGAAATGAGAGATTATGTAAATACTGGTGTTCATACATTGTTTGTGAAAGGTGATATTAAAATTAGTTGTTTTTTAAGAAATGTATAAAATCTATTAAATTTTATTACAGGATCACTTGAAGAAGCATTTCAATATAGTGTAAATGTTGTCAAACTAATGCGTGTTAATTTGCCAGGTAAATTGTCGTTTAAATGCAAACCAAACTACTGTAATATCCTTTAATTTACATTATTTTTCAAATATTTAGACCTAAGAACATTGCTGTCCGCAACTGCACAAAACGTCGTTTCAAAGACTAAAGTTGGAACAACTAAAAAGAAGAAAAAGAAGGAAACATTTTTTGATGTGGTGAATATTTAAGTTAAATGATATTTCGAAGATCTATCTGTTACTACTATGATTGAAAAAAGAAGCGTCATTACTCCATACGATCATACTGGACCTTTTTGAATTGAATGTGTAGTTTTGTTATACAAAATATGTTGTTTACATAGTTCTCAGATATCTTTTGAAATAATTATCAACTGATTTGTTTTGATGTCATTTTTTGCAGCTACAATCAACCTTTATAAAATGTACTGGAATGGCATTCGGTGCTAATCTTTGTGTTATATTCTACGAATGGCTGGCAGCCAAAGACGCAGATGAGACGGCAGAATATTATTGGGGTGCACCAAAAAAATATTTTGAACATAACTTCCAACCAGGAGAACTAGAAATATATCTCGCGGATGAATGGAAAGATAAACTGGTATGGCTGCTAGGAGTTAGTTACTACCAAGTTCCATGGCTAAGAAAATTACTGATTGGGAAATTAGATTCCGTTACTCAAATCAAGCATCAAACTATTAATAAAGTATATTGTCTGCAAGACGTTAAACAAGTGGCAAAACTACTGAGTATTAAAAGAAACGAAAAGAGAATGACACTACAAAGAGTGGATGAAATGCCGAATGTTTATGAAAATAAAATTTCAAAATCAGTTAGTAACTCATTAAATTACATCATTCTACTTTGGTTTTAAATCAATTTCATCAATAGAAGAAACTTCGTAAAAGAAGATCTAACAGCAAGTGTAGACTTAATGAAGAGAAATGTCACAGGGAAAAGAGTGACTTGTACTCTACCTACACCCAAAGACCAGAAATGTTCTTATTGCTACAAAGTGATAAAACGAAGACACAAACGAGTAATATGTAAACGGTAAATAACTTTTTGCTTTTATATCTTGAAATATTTTTTAAAATTGTATCGTTTTCAAACAATTTAGATGCATTGATGAAAAATGGATCGAACGAAGATGTTACTGCAACAACTATTGTAGAAGTATTAACCATGTTTATATATTATTTTTATAAATATCATTTACTTTTTATTTTTTTAATTATAGTTCAACATTGGTATCAGGACCATCAAAAAGAACATTATGATATCGGGAAAAACTGTTCAGTAGAATCATTCACCAAAAGTTTACCACATTCAATTACCAAAATGACCACTTGAAATGTAGTTTTGTTAGTTCATACACCATATAATTTCAACAATTTTATAAATATGAAAATGTTAGAGAATAAAAAAATATAAGAACTGTAAATATAAATAGAAAGTTTTAAAAAAGATTGAATAAAATGAAAATACTGTATATAGATAACAAGTGGTTTTTCTTGGAATAATGTACTACAATAACTATGCGGAATAGACGAATAGTGTTATTATTAAAACTTGGAAACGACTATTAATAACAATCAATTGACTTACAATCCCTAGACAATATTTCTTGACAACACAAACAAAATTTAAGAGAAGTAACCATCTTTTTAAAAATTATTCTGAATTTACTAAAATAAAACTAAAATAAAATGAGGTTTATCAAATTGGGCTTAGAGAGAGAACAAACATCCTATGATATGATACTGAATCTCGGTTGTGGACCAAATTTTCTTCTTAACCGCATAGAACTTTTTGAAACAATGATAAAAGAGCAAGTCAGTATATAATAGTTGTACAATAAAATCAAGCAAATGCTTATAAGAACGTAACATATTTGTCATTAGGGAGTCACTTTCTGGTTCAGATTTTGGTTATCATTCTGTTTTAACCCAGGCTGCAACGATCTGATTGCCGTATGATTTTTTTTAAAACGTATTCAAGTAATCAGATAGTTTAAACCTCTTTCTTTAGGTGCGAAGACAATGGCCAGAAATGTCAGGTTACGTCAATCGTGGAGTACACAAATTGTTTTTATTATGTTCGCATCAAGATACATGTCAATATTGTTTGGATATAATAAAACTGCTCAGTATATCTTCACCAACAAACAAACCAAGTCATGTTCTCGTCAAGAAAGCAATTCACAAAAAAAAGCAAACAAAAGTAGCTGTTAAAATGGTGGTAAGTTATTGAGTATCATTATAGCGTATGTAATATGGTACTGTATATTCACAAAACCAATTATTAGTTGCAGGAACTTCTCATTAAATGTTTTCAGATGGCATATTCTTGTTCTCTGTGCGTGGTATTTTACGAATGGCTTGGGGCCAAGCGTTTCGATGAGAGTAGTTGTAACAGCAGTGCTTACTGGACTGTGCCCGCGCATTACTTGGATCCTAAATTCCAACCCGGACCTTTTGAAATCTTTCTGGCCATTGAATGGAAAGATAAACTAGCATCACTACTTGGTGTAACATACAAGCAAGCTCCGTGGTTGAAGAAACTAGTCAAAGAGCGTTCAGAAATATTGTACGATACGAAAGGAAATCTTGAATTGGACAGTAAACTATTCTCGTTGGATACTGTCACTAAAGTTGCAGTTCTATTAAGCATAAGAAGAAATGAACACCGAAAAGCGATTAAACAAAGAGACGAAATACCGAATGGAAGTCATTTGAAGGTAAGAAATTGTACCTTTTATGGTTTTTTGTTAGTTTATAACATTACGAATTCTAAATGCTCTCACTGTCAGTGTTAAAATATTGAAAATATTGATGTTTCCGCTTCAGAGTTCCGAGAAAGTTCGTCTGCCAAGAAAAAAATCTCGTCTTAAACCAAAGCATAAAGAAAAACAGAAAAAAGATGCGCTAATTCCCTGTGACTTAAAGACAAGGGGTCGCACTTGTGCGTTTTGTGATAGCGAAATAAAAAATACAAAAAAATATGCTAAATGTAATAGGTAACTTGTTCCTATTACTGATAAACTTCAAACAATTATAGAAATGTGTATTACAGATGTTCGAATGAAAATTGGTTAGACCAAAGATATTATTGTAGCAATACGTGTAAAGGTGAGTTAAATTTACAACATAATTTAATTAATCGCTTTTGTTAATTACCTCTTTTTTCTTATGTAGTTGAACACTGGTTTCAAGAGCATTACAAAGAACACCGTGAAGTGATGAACCAAAAGAAAAAAATAAATTATACGACAACCACTTTGTCCTCCTATGTTACTACTTTATGTCAGTCAAGAACATATTAATAAAAAGTATTTTTTGAAAATTCTTCATTTAATCTTTTTCACTAATCAAACAATGTCCGTAAGTCTTGTCCACATCCTACGTCTTTTATGGCCTCCTGTCGTATGTGTAGATAATACATGTATACAGGATGATTCTTTATGAAATCAGAAATTCAAAATTACCACCCTAATGTATGTATTCTTGACGTAAAATAGAACTAACTTTGAATAAACTTAATAGAAACGGGTGTTTTTGCAGTGATTCTAATTAAAAACGGGTTTTCGCCATAAAATTTACCCTGGGGTTATTAATTTGTACTAATGGATGAAAATGATGATGATGTTTCAAAGAGATTAGATGTTTTAAAAATAATTTAAAAAAAGAAAATTTCAGTAAAATTTACCCTGGGGTTACCGAAAATAATCAGATTTTAGAATGTAAAATCAATAAAATATTTTGTTTTTTTCTTGGTCGAAGATATTGCACTGTATATACGTCGTGCATAAGCTGCGCTAAAAGTTTCATCGTAAAAACAAATTACTGTAGTTTTACAGGCCTCGCAACAGTAAAGTGACATATTTTGCCAACAGAGCGCGCCGATGCGACTAACGCGGCAAATATGATTTGTTTATGTATTGAAATATTATCACTTTACTGCAAATAAATGATTTTCACGAAAAGCCTTATTAATTTTATGATAAAGCAAATTAATTCAAAGTAGTTAATGGCCCATGTACTTGTTGTCACTCCTGATTACCATTTCCCTCGTAAAGAACGGCATGTCGGATAATTCGAAATTTCCGGCAATTTTTCCATTTGATTATTAATTGATCAGTTGTCTACTTGCCAAAAACTGGTCAAACTCGTAATTACCGGCATGCCGTTGTTTCAGAGGGAATACGGTAGATGGATTGCTATAATTGCATCAACCATTTCATGGTGGTCTACTACAGAATTTGCTACAGGTAAAGTTACTTTTAAATTATTAAAGTTTGCTTTAAATCATTGAAATTTGATTTAAATCCCTAAAATCTTTTTTAAGCCTTTAAAACCTGATTAAAACTTGATTCAAGGCACTAGAATCTGATTTTAAATCTTTAACCTTACAAAGAGTCTCGGTATTCAGAAAATGTTAATTATATTAATTTGGTCGAGCAAACATTTTCTGACCCATTTGTACCGGCTCATCAAAAAGGTACGGTATTTATATTTTATACAATTTAGATTTCAAACTGATACAAAATATTTATTTAAATTTAAAAAAATCAGAAAATGTTAATTATATTAATTTGGTCGATGATGCATGCGTTGCAACAGCTGTAACATCTACCTTCTTACCCCGAACATATAGCCATGGCGTTATAATCGAATTTTATGAATTACTAGTTTAGTTTTGAATTCAAAACTAAACTAGTAAATTTGAAAATTCGAATATAACACCATGGCGTTATATGCGGGGGAAGACGGTAGCCTCAGTAACTGATTGGTTTGCATGATTCTTTAAAAATATTTATTTGTAGTTTGAAAAAGTTTTATTACCTAATTCTGTGAAACTGTTTCTGAATTTCATACCAGGACTTTTCAACTTTTCATAAAGATACCGTACTTGCACTTAAATAAATAAATGATCTTTGGAAATTTATCATCGTTGATATTGAGAAATATGGCATTAATCTTAAAAAACATTTTGACCGTGAATCAAGATCATGAAGATCATGTCATTCTTGAGCCTGAGGGTAATATTTTAACTAAATATTTACCAAAACGGTCCTCCATACAGAAATGCTAATATAATTATGATGTGTCGGCAATTTGATAACGCCAATAAAATATGCACAAAAAAATTCTGCAAAGAGCACAAGTATCTCTTTGAAAATCCTCAGACACTTTCTTACTGATCTTACTTTATTTTTTTTTTATAATAACAGAATAATTGTTATCCATATTTCTAACATATCCCCTATATTTTGCTGATAACAACAATCATGCGTCCTAAAGCACTTAAAATAAAAAAAAATTAACGATTCAATTTCATGATTAGCTATGTTTAAATTCCCTCGATTAGATACGATGATAAACCAATTTATACCCAATTTATACCAATTTATAACTTCTAATTTAACCTGATGCAGTACCGTAAATATAGTAATGCTTAGTTCCCACTTGGCAGAAATTCCAGCAGAAAATTTTGAGTGCAGAAAAGTATGTGGACTGAAAAGTGGGGAAAAAAATTCAGAAAAGTAGAATTTAAAAATGGATGCCAGCTATGGAAGGCAATTTATAAACACTGCTGCTTTCTACACTCAAAATTTTCTGCAGCAGAAAATTTTCTGCCGGAGTTTCTGCCAAGTGGGAACTAAGCATTACAAAGTTTTAAATTTCAATCGACCAATTCTGTTCACAAATAAATTAAATTTTTAAATTTATTTATCTATTTTTTTTCTCGATATTTTATTATTAGTAATAATTTTTAATCTTTTGAAAAACATTTTATGATTAATTCATATATTTCATATACTGTACAGTAAGTATTTTTTTCATTGTTGGCAGCAAACCCCGAATTACACTATTTCGTTTACTCTGCGCCCCCGGGAGTTGAAATAATCTAAAAGAGGCAATGTCCACTGACTCTTGGTCATGTGAAATATTTTTCCTTGCAGATAAGGACCAAATTCTACGATAGAATAATCTTTATTTTCAACATACAGATCCAGTTTCACACAACGTCAACCAAAAATGAGCTCTGACAAAGTAAAGCAATTAATCGAGCAAACATTTTCTGACCCATTTGTACCGGCTCATCAAAAAGGTATTTATTTATATTTTATACAATTTATTAGATTTCAAACTGATACAAAATATTTATTTAAATTAAAAAATTTAAAAATTGATAACTTAATTTCGTAAAACTAATTTCCTCCAACAATTTTACAGGGCCCGATTATATAATTCCAACTGAAGAATTTAGAACATGGTTACCAGAAGGTGCCACAAAAATTGAACTCCTCGAAGAAAATGATGACAAAAAACCAATGTCAATTGTTACATTTTTTCGCAAAATTGTCGAGGAATTTCCTAATCATCATGCGTTGAAAATTAAGAGAAATGAAGAATGGCAAAGCTGGACTTATGAGCAATACTGGGATCAAGTGAGACTCGTTGCTAAAGGATTTATAAAGTAAACACAATCAAAATAATGAATCATCAGCACATTTTTATCATCATAATTTTTTAAAAAAAATTAATCATTGACATATTTAATTAGCTTGGACTTATACCATTTCATGGAGTTGGCATCCTGGGATGCAATGCACCTGAGTGGTTCTTTTCCCATCTAGCAACCATATTTTCAGGGTAAAAAAAAAAAAAAAAAAAGCAAATTTAAAATAATTTACTTTATTTTACAATTCTTCTTGATAGAGGGTTTACTGCAGGAATATACACAACCAATTCAGCAGACGCTTGTTACCACGTGCTCAATGATTGCGAAGCTAACATAGCTGTTGTAGAGAATGAGCTACAACTAGATAAAATACTGAAAATACGAGATAAATTGCCAAACCTTAAAGCAATTGTTCAATTTACTGGTATACCTACACATCCAGATGTTATTTCAGTACGTTAAAAATTATCCTAAAAAAAATACTTGTAGATACTTGTAGATAACACAAAATTACAAAAATTTTCTTATTTTTTAGTGGGATGATTTATTGCAAATTGGTCTCTCTGTTTCCGATGATATTTTAGAGAAACGTATCAAAGGATTAGCTGTAAATCAATGCTGCACACTGATATACACCGTAAGAAAAATATAAATGAATTGTTAAAATACAAATAAATAATATATTTTCAGTCTGGAACCACTGGAAACCCGAAAGGAGTAATGATATCACACGATAATGTAATTTAATTATATAACTCTTCGACGTGCAAGCCATCTTCACATTCGTACATCTATCTTCTCTTTACTACTTTTTAGAAGTGGAAACAGTCCCAATATACATGCACAAAAATTGGCAATGGCTTATGCAATTTTGAAATAGAATTTCTAAATTTATTTTTTTTCATTCTCATTATATTAACTAATAATTGCAGATGGTATATGAAGTGACATATTTTTCTAAGTATGGATTGGGATCATCAGTGAAAGGAGAAGGCTCATGTGTGTCTTACCTGCCGTTAAGCCACATTGCAGCTTTGGTATCTTGAGTTTTATTTCTCTTTATTTCCCATTCAAAATGAACATTCAAATGTTAATACTTGTAATATCGATTTCTCATATAGGGTGGAGATGTGTTCACAGCAATGTACTTTGCCGCAACTGTTTACTTTGCTCCTGCTGATGCACTCAAAGTATGACAATTATTTTAATAATTACTACGTACCGTATATACTCGCGTATAAGTCGAGGATTTTTGGACCAAATTTTTTATTTTATTTTTTTTTTAGTTTTTTTTATTTTATTTTTTTAATACTTAAAATAGCTATTGACCCTCGTATGAATCAAACCAAATAAAAAATAAAATAAAAAAATAAATATAGAAGGCCGAGTTATACCCTATTTGACCCGTTTTAAGTCAGGGTCACTTATATGCGGGTCGACTTATAGGCGAGTATATACGGTAGTTAAATTTGAAACCAGAAACAACTATACTGAGTATATACTAAATACAAATGGCATTTTCTACTGTTTCTATTTTCCAATGCACTGCTCCAATTACTTAACCTATATTAAAATTGAATCTTGCTCAATGTATTACTTTCTATTAGGGCAATCTTGTAGAAACACTCAGTACAGCAAAACCAATTGGTTTTTTGGGAGTCCCTAGAGTGTTCGAAAAAATATACGAGAAAATAAGACATGAAGAACTAAATATGAATTTCATAAAACGATATCTATTTCTTTGGGCCAGAAATCAAGCTGCGAAGTACCACGCATTAAAGTAAGTTGTTGAATATGTTGCCTCACGACAAAAGATATTATTGATGCGTAATTTTAGACCTACCCATGAACCAATCGCCTTCACATTGAGTAATAAATTAGTTTTGAATAAAGTAAAACACATGATGGGATTACATCGAGCGAGAACTGTGTTTTGTGGTGGTGCCCCACTATCAAAGGAAGTACATCAGTATTTCACTGAATTGAACATCACTATTATTGAAGGTTATGGCTTGAGCGAATCGTGTGGTAAGAAATACTAATTCAAATAGCAAAAATTTTTAGAATTTTTAATTCCATTTTTCATTGAAGGTATTCATATAATGAATGACAAAAATGACATCAAAATAGGTGCAGTTGGAAATGTGACATATTGTCCAGAATGCGAAATTAAACTTCATAATGTAGATGAAAGCGGTGGTGGAGAAGTACAAACAATTTGGTTTATTTGCTGAAAAAATACTTAATCATTTTGCATATAGATCTTATTACGAGGAAGAAACGTGTGTATGGGTTACTTAAAGCTTCAAGATAAAACTATTGAGACCATTGACGATGAACGCTGGCTGCACACAGGAGACACAGGAACTATTGATAAATTTGGCTTATTACGTATAACAGGTAGAATTAAAGGTAAGTTAATTAATTCTTATTATAAAAAATTTATAATTCAAAATTTTCTTAGAAATAATAATTACATCTGGGGGTGAAAATATTCCTCCATTAATAATTGAGGAGGAAATTAAAAAGTGCTTACCAGCTGTCAGTAATTGCATACTCATTGGAGATCGGAAAAAATATCTTACTATGCTGATAACTCTTAAGGTGTATTATATATAGTGGAATAAGGTGAATTGTTTTATGTAATTAATTTTTAAAAAAACCTTTTTTTAAATAATAGACTGAATTGAATATGGACACACTTTTGCCAACCGATCAGCTGAGTTTGCCTGCACTCAAATGGTGTAAAGAGATTGGTAGCTCTGCTACTACAGTATCTAAGATTATTGAGGAAAATGACCAAAATGTTAAGTCAGCCATACAAAGCGCTGTTGATAAGTACAACAAAGAAAAGGCAATATCTTCCGCACAAAAGATTCAAAAATGGACCATTCTACCAGTGGATTTTAACATTCCTAGTGGAGAATTAGGTATGTAATGCTAATAATGAGGGTTTTTTTCCCTCCTTACACAGTAATGTGATTTTGGATTTTGTAGGTCCAACAGCTAAACTCAGGCGGCCCTTTATAGTAGAAAAATATTCAGAAGAAATTGATAAAATGTATTCAAGTTAATGAACAATAAGATTTACGTCTATCAGAATGATTTTAATTTCAAATCATTACACTAATTCTTATTGTAATTCTTATCAGTATCAATATAAATAATAATAAATAAAACGTATCTGATATACTAAATTGCAAAAATATTTGATACGCTTACATGCAAAAGTAAGAAAAAAATAAATAAACGCACCAGATAAAACGAATAGAAGCAAGATGCATGATTGCCGCTAACAAAATCATGACTTCACTTGACCAACTTCTTCAGGCTTGAAACTTCCATAGACCACCATGAAGACTTAACACGAGTCTATATCTCACCACAGGAACAATACTTGTACATTACCCCATATAAAATTGACCACAATAAATACATACTTTACCATGACAAAATTACACAAAACCTGAATATACTGTAAATAAATTTAATTCAAAAAATCTTACTCTTACGGTAATAATCTAATGACCATACAACAGCTTGACCAATTTTCTACATAAGTAAGTCAACAACATGGTAAACAGCAATGCCAATATTACGGTGTAAGCCAATGCGTTCCGCTGCCATGGCAAATTCGGCCACTGCAACCCATCTGGATATACACAATACGTCCAGCGCTTGATCAAGAGAGGTAATCACACGAATGACAGTTTGTCCCCTTTGGCTTTGACCTATTATTGTTGGACCAAACAGCAAAGTCAGCTTTAACGCTTTCCGGATTGCTCTGGCATGTACACCCATCTAATACGGAAATAATAAAAAATATAAAAACAAACAACACACGAACACTCAAAGCTTTTACTACATACAGTTGTTATCTCTGTGTCAAAAACAAGCCTCCCGTATATAGCTCTAGTATGTTATGTTAGACGATGTGTCGGTGTTTGACATAGAAATAGCCACTACATTTACGTTGTTTTCATAAATTAAGACAAACGGAATACCTTGCAATTGCACGACAAAACTAACTCGTCAGCTGTTGAGGCTTGATTTGAAAGAAAATGTGAATCACTACAGCTGGATTTTGATTGTGAATTATTCATTGAAATTCTTCTTTTGTAGCGTGGGAGAAACACTTGAATGGCTTTTTATATAAACAGTTACAAAGTCAAAACAAAACTAAATTAACGTAATAATAATAATAATAATAATAATAATAATAATAATAATAATGAAATATAAAACTATTATTCCACTGACGTTTGTAATAAATCTCTGCGAACGTTGTAACATAATGTTGTAAATCAAACAATGACACTAAAGCATTCAAATTTCCCTGTCATGATAATGTCCTGATCATAACTACTGCTGTTGTGCTGGTAGTATAAAAAAATTGCATTACGTTAATGTGTTATTAGTCACCTAAGAAAACCCTTCCTGAAATGCCGACATTTTGATCTATTATAAAATAGACAATAACTTGTTATTAAACAAAATTTACTCGTCAGAAAATCTGATAAGAAAATTTTTTAAGAATTCTTGTCAGTACAAATCTTTGACCACTAACAATATTTATTTGGTCGAAAAAAGTTGAAAACTATAATTTTTACAAAATTGTAGCAACAGCAATAAATTTACAAATAATAAATTAAAAGGGATGTAAATTTATGTTTTTAGTGCTTTAATAAAGTATATTTGAATTATTAAAAAAAAAATTTAATTCCAATAGATAGTTATTTTTGCCTAATTGAGAAAGTAGGCCTGACTTGAAGTTATCTCTCTATAGAATAAGTTTAAAAATTTTAATCAATTTAAGGTATTTTTATTCACTATTTGCAACAATACAGTTGCTCCAACTGGGAATGCCAAGGAGAATGCGACCAGGAACAAGTTGCCACAGCCGGAAACAATTCCTTCCATTGACTCTGGCGTAGTCTTTAAATGACTAATCAAGTAATCAAAGGGGAGAAACCCTGCAGTGGTAGTTTTATCTAAGAGCGGCACTGACAACAGCGCCGCTATGGAGAGAGCAATCTCATTAACCCCACCAATAGCATTGGAAGTCGACAGATTTACTATCTCTGACTATGCAAGAAACTAGCGCCAGAGGGTGGTGAAATAGAAAACCATTCTTTCTTACCTATTCATGCCAAGTATTCATGCCTTGCCTAACTTTAAATTGTTTTTCCTACATTTGCTGACATAAATTGTTCAAACCAATAGAGTCCCTAAACAAAAGCGAAGGCTGTGAGGCATGTAAAAAAGTATTTGCTACCCTTCCTGAAATATAAGGCGAGAAAGCCCAGGTAACAAGAACTTTTCTTGGGGGGAGCCGCATGCGGTCG